>JAXIVD010001238.1:0-66229 GCA_036785275.1 Cancer borealis | reverse complement strand
CTACTGTATACTTACCTAACTGTCATGTATACTGTTACCTGTTAGACTATCTATTTCTACCTTTATACATCTTGCACTATTTCTACCTGTATACATGTTAGTTAATCTACTTTTACCTGTATACGTGTTAGTCTATCTACTTTTTACCTGTCTACTTGTTAGTTGATCTACTTTTACCTGTCTGCTTGTTACCCTATCTACCTTTACCTGTATGTCTGTTATTCGATCTACTTTTTACCTGTATGTCTGTTATTCGATCTACTTTTTACCTGTATGTCTGTTAGCCTATCTATTTTCTACCTGTATACCTATTTACTACTGTCTACGTAACACCGCTCAACACACCACCTACCTATACCTGCCCTTACCTGCCTACGGATCATTACGCAGCCTACTGTACCTGTATAAAATGCCTGTATGGTTCTATCTATTACCAACCTAACGACTCTATATGACCTACCTATCACCGCACTACCAATTATACCCTTAAGTACTAAAGCCTATTTATAAATCACTACATAACACACCTTGCTATTACATCTATTAGGCCTAGTATATGGTTGTATCCTATTAATACAGCCTAGAAGCACTGTTTTCTTTGTTTATTCAGTGTTTATTTATCTCCTTTTTATCATATGTCGTTAGGTACTCGTTCCCTCGTTTTCTCGTTCTCTCGTTTCCTCGTTCTCTCGTTTCCTCGTTCTCTCGTTTCCTCGTTCTCTCGTTTCCTCGTTCTCTCGTTTCCTCGTTCACTCGTTTCCTCGTTCACTCGTTCTCTCGTTCACTCGTTTCCTCGTTTCCTCGTTTACTCGTTTCCTCGTTCACTCGTTCGCTCGTTTACTCGTTCCTCGTTCCCTCGTTTCCTCGTTCCCTCGTTCCCTCGTTCACTCGTTCACTCGTTCTCTCGTTCATTCGTTTCCTCATTCACTCGTTCCCTCTTTCCCTCGTTCACTCATACCCTCGTTCTCTCGTTCGTCAGGTAATCTCACTCCGGGTTCGAGACGTATATAGAAGGAAGCAGAAGGGTGACGGTTAGCTAACTGAGGTGTGCATCCATCAAGGTAAGTGTAAGTATGTGAGTATGTGTGTATGTATGCCAAGGTAACGCACGCGTGGGCAGGTGAGCGTGATAGTGTGGACTGTCGGTGACGCACGGGAGTAAGTAGAAGTAGAAGGACCCTGCCATAGCCGCCTCCTCCTCCTCCTCCTCCTCTTCTTATTCCTTCTAATCAACATCAAGAGCATTTATGATTCTACTATACTACTATAGGATCAAAAATTTATCTCCTCCGCCAGATCAGAATCACGAGTATTTATGACACAAAAAATTTCCTCTTACTAATCAAAATCATGGGTCGTTATGATTCTAGTGTAGGACAAAAATCTTCCCTAACCTTCAATCATCTATCTCCATCAGCTTCCCGTCTATTCCAGGTTAGCCCAATGCAACGTCCTATCCTATCACGTCTCTATTCAATTCTCTTTCTACCCAGCCATTTCTCCCTCTTAAGTATACGGTATTTTTGCATCGCTATTTATTGTATTTTACTATAGCTTCATCCTTTCACCTATTGTATTATAGTACCGTATGTTACCTATGTATCCGACCTTCGCTGTGCACCTATTAGTGAACCACAGCGTCACACTTTCACCTATTGTATTATATTACCATTGTTTACCTGAGCAGTTGCATAATTACGTACGTGTACCTCTTCCTCCTCATCCCTTACATCTTTACCTGTTCTCATCTCCCTGTGTTCTTACATCTTCCTATAAACACTATTTTTATCATCATCCGTGTACTTATTACTGTTATTATTTATTTATTATTATTTTTATTACCCACCTAAGCTAACTATTAATAATTTTGATGTAGATATTGTTACGTAAGGATAGAGAGAGGGAAGGAAGGAAGGAAGGAGAGGAAGAAATGAAAGATGGAAAAAGGGAAGGATAGATAGATAGATATAGATAGATAGGAGATTAAGGATTGACGTGTGAATGAATGGATGGAGGGAGGTAGGATAGATAGGCAGATAAAAGAGGAGGAAGAAAAAATTGTAAAAAGAAGAAAAGAAAGAAAGGAAGGAATGATACATAGACAACACATATATAGAAAAATCAGGAGGAATAAATTAAAAGAATCAAGAAAGAAATGAATAGAAGAAAGAAGGAAAATAGACAAATATAGACTGGTATAAATCAAATCGATTAAAACAGAAAGAAAGACAGAAATAGACAGATTGATGGATAGAGCAAAAAAGTAGCTCATTACTGGTTATCACATCTCTCTCTCTCTCTCTCTCTCTCTCTCTCTCTCTCTCTCTCTCTCTCTCTCTCTCTCTCTCTCTCTCTCTCTCTCTCTCTCTCTCTCTCTCTCTCTCTCTCTCTCTCTCTCTCTCTCTCTCGACATGAATTACGTCAGCGGAGTTTATTTAGAGAGCAGAGGGCGGCAAGGAGGCCTCAATTGGGTAGAAAAAGACATCACCATCATCACCACAATCATCACCATCACCATCACTATCAGACACCAACACCACCTACCGGGAATACCTGTCACCATATAGATAGATAAACAAATAGACAAAATATAAACAAATCAATGTGTCTATAATATCTGTACTAATCATATATACAGGTGTGCCGTGTGGTGTATAAACGTCTGTTCATCTTAACTTGGCGAAGAAGCCCCGCCCTCCCCCTCCCCCCCACACACACATACGCGTGCATCTGTGACTGCCAATCCAAAGCAATTATCTTCTAGTGCTCTTCAACTAACTAACACTAATAACATAGATGCATTAGAGAGGAATAAGGGAAAGGGAGGACAGTTTATCTTGCCAATAGCTCTTCAAAAATATTCCCCCAAAAGTTGATATTACATGAGGGTGTTCAAAATGTTTACCTCTTTCTGATGAAGTGGTTTATGGGAAGAAATAAAGGTAGTAGTAGTAGTAGTAGTAGTGGTAGTAGTAGTGGTAGTAGTAGTAGTAGTGGTAGTGGTAGTAGTAGTAGTAGTAGTAGTAGTGGTAATAGTATAAATAAGGTATGTCTCGATAATGTTAAAGGTTTCTTAGGTCACAGGTAAGTACACGTTTACTAATTAGTTGATATCAGGTGTGCAGGTACTGAAAAAATGGCGGCGCACTATACTGAGAGAGAGAGAGAGAGAGAGAGAGAGAGAGAGAGAGAGAGAGAGAGAGAGAGAGTTACATAGTGTATATACGAATTTTAAAGTAAACCGCCACCACCACCACCACCACAACAACAACAACAATTCTAACCTACCTCTTCCATCCATCCTGAAACTCCACCTCCCTTCCACTCCACCTTACCTAACCTACTCCTTCTCCACCTACCTCCACCACACCCACTCCCTTATCCACCTCATTCCACTTCCACCCTATTCTTTTTAGCCACTTGTCTCTTTCCCTTCCACCCATTTGAATTTTCCGTCCTCCTCCTCCTCCTCCTCCTCCTCTTCCTCTTCCTCTTCCTCCCCCCCCCACCAGCGGCCTTCCAGCTGACCTCCTCCCCTTCGGCTATTTCCACTACGCAGGTTGAGGTTCAAGATGCAAACCGTTTGTTCTCTCTCTCTCTCTCTCTCTCTCTCTCTCTCTCTCTCTCTCTCTCTCTCTCTCTCTCTCTCTCTCTCTCTGTTATGTATTATGTATTCGTATTTCTTTTTATTTCATGTTTGTTTGTTTTTTTACGTGTGTGTGTGTGTGTGTGTGTGTGTGTGTGTGTGTGTGTGTGTGTGTGTGTGTATGTGTGTGTGTATGTGTGTGTGTGTGTGTGTGTGTGTGTGTGTGTGTGTGTGTGTGTGTGTGTGTGTGTGTTTTCGACGAATCTCACATTTCCAGGAAGAAAAAAGGAAAAAAAAAAAAAAATAATAATAATACAAAAAAAAACTCAATAAACATTCTTTCATATATTCATTTAATGTAGACATAAATTACTAACCCCCTCCCCCCCTCCTCCCTTCTCCTCCCCTCACTTCCCCTCTACAAAATAAAACTCTACGGAGGTAAACAGTCACTTCATTCCTTCCCTTCCTGGATCAATGGTTTTCCCCTTATTGCTATATGGCACACCTTTCCCCTCTCCCTTATCCTTACCCTTCCCTTCCCTTAACCTCACCACTTTCACTACTACTGTCCTCTCTCTCTCTCTCTCTCTCTCTCTCTCTCTCTCTCTCTCTCTCTCTCTCTCTCTCTCTCTCTCTCTCTCTCTCTCTCTCTCTCTCTCTCTCTCTCTCTCTCTCTCTCTCTCTCTCTCTCTCTCTCTCCTTCCCTTCGTTTCCCCTTCATTACCCCTTCCTTCCCTTCCACATATCCCTCCCATTACCCGTTCCTTCTCTCCCCCTTTCCCTTCTTCTTCCTTATCCATGTCCCCTTCATCACCATTTCCTATTACCTCTCTTTCCCTCACCTCTTTCATCATCACAACGCCCCCCCCCCCCCATCCCCCCAAAAAACAAATAAATAAATAAAATAAAAATAAAAATAAAATAAAGTAAAATATATCTTAAAAAATGAATCTCTCTCTCTCTCTCTCTCTCTCCCTATCTATCTATCATTTTCTACTGTTTACCTGCCAATCTACGTCTGTGTGTGTGTGTGTGTGTGTGTGTGTGTGTGTGTGTGTGTGTGTGTGTGTGTGTGTGTGTGTGTTTTCATAGTCCTGCCTCGCTCGTTAACACCTGCCTCATTGTACCTGCCTCCTGCTACTTACACACCTGTCCTACCAACACACTACACTAACTAACTAATCTAACCTAACGCACACACCTTTACACACAGGCGCCAGGTGAAGGGGAGGGGGAGGGGGAGGAGGAGGAGGAGGAGGAGGAGGAGGAGGTGGTGGTAGAGGTAGTCACTTATCATGTTATCTCGTCCGTTACGCCGTGTGTGTGTGTGTGTGTGTGTGTGTGTGTGTGTGTGTGTGTGTGTGTGTGTGTGTGTGTGTCGTTACGCATGTAGGTATAGCTAGCTTTCGAGGTACGATATTTTTTCTTCTCTCTCTCTCTCTCTCTCTCTCTCTCTGACAATACTCGCTCACGCTATGACGTAATCTTCTTCTCCAATCGATCTTCACACACACACACACACACACACACACACACACACACACACACACACACCATTCAGTTACATACGCCGCAAACAGTAACATCAATTCACTATAACTAACACTACAGTCATTCTGGTATTTATAATTCCTGTATGTTTTTTATAGTAATGCTTAGATCCTAGTATTCAAGTATTCTTCCTAACTTAATTATCAGTGAAGTATAATAATTCCTTAAAAACCTTCCATTTCTAAGTTAGGAATTACTATTATCTTTATCATCTTTTTTATTCAAGTTAATATGGTTGTAAATTCCGTTATCAATGAGACTTATACTATACTTAGTGTGATTATATGTATTTCTTAACTTTACAACACAACAACACAACACAACACAACACAACGACGGAACAATACACTAACTTAACTCTACCTTATTATTTGAGTTACTAATTAAAAGCTATTTACTTTATTTGTGAGTTACTATTTAATTAAGGGTTTTATTACTATACTAGAATCATCAATAAGACAGTATAGTAATCTTCGTTTCTTAACTACTGTACTAGAATCCCTTTGTTTTCTAGTCAACAAGGCTAAATAGTAATGTTAGTTTACGTCCATTAAAACATTGCTCCCTTATTTGTTATTGTACTATTGTTATTGTACTAGATTCACCTTGTTTTCTAAGTCAACAAGACAGAAAAGTATAGAGTTAGTTTTCGTCTATCAAAAACAACACTCCCTTATTTTTAAGTTACTATTTAAAAGTTCTTTATTACTGTACTGTACTGGAATCCCCTTGTTTTCTAAGTCAACATGGAAGTATAGACTATAGAGTACGTTTTCTAAGGCAGTGACGGAATACACACACCTCGTTTTCTGTATAAGCGACGAAGAATTTCCGTTCTACGAGCTAATGATTAAGAAATTTTTACTTTCTACGTTAGCGTCAGTGTTTTTCCAATTACAAAACCATCGAAATTAAGCAACACATTGTTTTTGTAGTACGGCAGGAAAAGACATAAGGGATAGTACAGTAATATAGGAAATTATGTAATACTATGAAATATGTCACTATGACAAGCACACACACACACACACACACACGCGTACGTACACACACACACACACCGTCAAGGACTTGTTACACACTGCTACACACTAATGTCACTCTCACTCCTTAACCTCAGGCTTTTAAAGATACGCAGTACTGTATGTATTACCCTATCAATGCTACCTTTACGCATTAAAACTAACTATTCTCTCTCTCTCTCTCTCTCTCTCTCTCTCTCTCTCTCTCTCTCTCTCTCTCTCTCTCTCTCTCTCTGCCTGCACTGGATCTCAACTCATTAATAAACTCCTTTACTTACTCTTACTCTATAACATGTACCCATATAATCATTCATTTCACTCTCTCCTCTTCACAGAATTCAATCAAATTATCTTCAACTTTATCCTCTTATCAACATCACTGAACACTTTTTAAATCTACAATCACAACACTATCACCTATAAACAATAACATTACAATGCCATCATTACACAAACTAAATATACGCATAACATGACACTAAACATAATTACCATATACATCAATGCATTCAGAAACCTTCACTCACTTCCATATTAACCTAACTATATAAAATACCTTCACTCCACTTAACGACATCCCTTCCATTCCCTAAACCATAACATACAGATAACTATATATATTTCCATAAGCCATAAATACAGCAAAACACATTCCTACTCTTTCATAACATTTCCTCAATAACTTAAACACACTGGCTATGCTTTACACAACCCTTCCTTCCTTCCTTCTAAATCAAGTTAATCAACCAAGGAGGTGCCTCGTGTAGGTCATCAACTGCAGTCTCCTCATTTCTTATGTTATTATGTTCTTAATCTACCCTGTTGTTCTTTAATTTTGTTCTCTGTAATTTCGTGGTCATTCCATTAAAGTCTTGCCACACTTTACTCACCAGGTGTGCTCGTGTAACTCATTCTACTCTAATTACCACATTCATTCACGTCCTCCTTTGCCTTTGTGTAATGGGACAATAATAGCTTTGTTCAGTCTGGTATGTTTTCCTTCCTTTCAAGTGAGGTTTAGAGGTGACATGCATCCCATCAATTACTTTATATTACAACATTGAAGGAGTTATTGTATCCAAGTTTGATTCTTTCCTCACACAAGATTGATAACCTAACTTTTATGTGTGTTTATAATAGTCCTTCTTCACTCTCTCTTATATCTATTCACGTTACTATTGCTTCATCAGTTCATCAAGTGTTTAATCTATCTTCCTTGTATAACTTTTCTTCTTTTCTATCAACAGTATTCCATTATTATCCTTCACTACAGTTATCCCTTTCATTTATACCTCCTTTCACTACAGTCTTATACACTTTATAAACCTTAATCAATTTTCCATCACTAATCATTCATTCACCTTCCTTATACTGTCTTGGGTCACTCATTTCACCCTCCTTCTACACTTCATTACATTTTCTTTTCCTTCTGTGGTTCCCCAAAACATAACACCCAGTTCAGAGGAAAGAGGCAACTTATTTTTCAAGGTTGACATTTGTGATGGACAGCAATAAACTTGAATCTAAGAGCAACATGAGATGCTAACCTATTAACAGACATATTGTAATGCCTTGTGAGTTTTGAGACACTGAGACATTGATCAAAAGGAGTGATTAAGTAGCTATGAGAGGGCTGCGGTGAGTAGTAATAGAATCCTTGACAGTACACTCAACGTACCGACACCTTACCAATCAGACCATAATGATTACCAAGGTCTAAGTGAGGTTTAGTCGACCTTCACTGTCCTGTCACTTCAATATAACGATCGCTTACAATGTTGAGACAAGCTAAGAAAGATATCCCTGTTGTATAAGTGTGTCGGTGTTTACCTTCAGCACGAGTTAGTATAATAAAACATTGCCTTGATTCTGGTAACATGAAACTACAATATACTAACTATAGCATAATATTTTAACATATGTGGTGCGTGTAGCAGATAACCTTCAGTAAGACGAGAGGAAAGGGGAACAGGAAACGTGAGAGAAGAGTGGAAAGGGGAATAGGGAACGTGGGAGAAGAGTGGAAAGGGGAATAGGGAACGTGAGAGAAGAGTGGAAAGGGGAATAGGGAACGTGAGAGAAGAGTGGAAAGGGGAATAGGGAACGTGAGAGAAGAGTGGAAAGGGGAATAGGGAACGTGAGAGAAGAGTGGAAAGGGGAATAGGGAACGTGGGAGAAGAGTGGAAAGGGGAATAGGGAACGTGAGAGAAGAGTGGAAAGGGGAACAGGGAACGTGAGAGAAGAGTGGAAAGGGGAATAGGGAATGTGAGAGAAGAGTGGAAAGGGGAATAGGGAACGTGAGAGAAGAGTGGAAAGGGGAATAGGGAACGTGAGAGAAGAGTGGAAAGGGGAATAGGGAACGTGAGAGGAGTGGAAAGGGGAATAGGGAACGTGGGAGAAGAGTGGAAAGGGGAATAGGGAATGTGAGAGGAGTGGAAAGGGGAATAGGGAATGTGAGAAGAGTGGAAAGGGGAATAGGGAACGTGGGAGAAGAGTGGAAAGGGGAATAGGGAACGTGAGAGAAGAGTGGAAAGGGGAATAGGGAACGTGAGAGAAGAGTGGAAAGGGGAATAGGGAATGTGAGAGAAGAGTGGAAAGGGGAATAGGGAACGTGAGAGAAGAGTGGAAAGGGGAATAGGGAACGTGAGAGAAGAGTGGAAAGGGGAATAGGGAACGTGAGAGAAGAGTGGAAAGGGGAATAGGGAACGTGAGAGAAGAGTGGAAAGGGGAATAGGGAACGTGGGAGAAGAGGGGAAAGGGGAATAGGGAATGTGAGAGAAGAGTGGAAAGGGGAATAGGGAACGTGAGAGAGGAGCGGAAAGGGGAATAGGGAACGTGAGAGAAAGGGGAGAGAAGAATGAGGAAAGAATGCAAGGACAAAAATAAATAGAGACTCTTCTATCATAGCCATACCCTAGGAAGAGATCTTAAGACCAAGCATATAGATACATAAATAAAGACATATAGATGAATTTCAGTTACTATATGTATGTATGTGTTGCTAGTTAGCCTGACAGATGTAAAGACAGATTCCCAGATGAGGTTAATTGTTATTCTAAGGTAAGTGTGAGACTGTTATGGTGGTGGTGACCTGAATGGAGACACTGACAGCTATGCAAAGGGTCATGAGAGTGTAGGATTGATATGATGTAACGAATGATGTCACAATGATAACTATAGATGCTTGTAACACTTATACCGAACCATATAACATTGTGATTGTTAAGATGATAATGATTAGGGAGATAATTAATATAAATGTAATGTAGTTTAGTTTTGTATTAGACAAGGGTAACTTTTTATCTTTTTATCTATCTATATTCTTTGTGTCTAAGCATTAAAAGTTTCTGAATGGAGAGGAACAGAGGGATGGAGGGATGGAGGGACGGAGGGACGGAGGAATGGAGGGACAGAGGGATGGAAGGACGGAGGGATGGAGAGACAGAGGGACGAAGGGACAGAGGGATGGAGGGACGGAGGGACGAAGGGACGGAATATAGTCTTAGTCTCTGTAGCCTAAATTGTTTGTCCACGCAAGGATTTACACTTAATGCAATAGTTCCGGTGCCTCAATGTCAGCGGTGTAAGTTATGGCAAAGATTGTTTATTGTTAATGAATCCCTATCCTTCCTTTTATCCACCTCCCCTTCTTTTTGCCCCTTCCTTTTGTCTTCCTTTGCTTCACATACAGAACAGTTCGTGCTGCTCCACCCTTGAGGCAAACACTGGGCAAACAAGTGGGTTTTCATCTGTCCAAGTACATCCACTCTTCCTTGTATTCCATGACTATTCTTGTTTACATTCTCTATTTACTTCCATTCATACTCTAACACATAATGCTCAGTGTATACAAGCATACAACCCTAACTGTCTCATTCATCTTCCACATCATTCTTTACTAAAATTGCACCCCGTGAAGCCCCAGGAACAGGTGGATATAACCTAGTATGTATGCTGTTCTTGAGAAAAAAATAAAAAATACCTCATGACTGTCTAAAACAACACATACAAAATTTTAAAACACTATGAATGTTATGCAGAACACTCTTTCAATCCAGTCCCCAGAGTTTCATAACGGTACACACTATACAAACGCTGCTATGTATTAGTCTAGCGCTTAAGAAATGTTTGACGTCATTCTTCGTTACTTTACACTTCCCTGATCCAGAACACACCTTGAATTAACCCTCACAGGTCAACATGCCGCCACTGCACATAATTCTACCTGATAAGACTTAACGCCAAGGTTAAGGCATCACCTGAAGAGCATTCCCTGATTAGATAATGACTAGGTATAATGCGGTGTCACATATCCTGTGTGGCCACCTTTCACACCACCCACAGACCCTTCACACTAATCCACTGCAAGGGTGAGAACATTTCACCCTAAGGCAATGCTTCCTAAACTTTTTCATCTTGTTACCCAATTAAACATGCTACATTAGGCGTGCTAACCCTTTCACTAAATGTTGTTAGTATTGATGTATATGGTTATGTTAAGACACTAGATATATTTTCTTTTCTGTCATCCCTCCATTACCCCCAAAAAACTGTTATATTACCTCCCAATTTTGGATCCACTATTCAAAGGAAATCACAGCCCATGGATCAAAGAAGTGCCTGTGGGTATTCAGATCTCACAATTCACCACAACACCACATCACAACTCACCACAACACCACATCACAACTCACCACAACACCACATCACAACTCACCACACCACCACATCACTGAGGACAATGTTGTACTAAGGAGAAACACAACACTACCTAAAACTTGAAGGCATTGTTTCAAGGGAGAACACAATTGTTAACTAATCCTAATACAGCAGTACCTAACAAACCCATTCTTATTAATTTGGGTCTTAAAAAGTTAGGTGGAATAGAGAAGCATTGCTCATAAAATTGCAAACCACCAAGCTTGCTATCAATCTTGGTCTAAACATGAACTGTATAAAATTATTCTGGAGCCATAACAGCATTGAGGTTATGAAATTTAAGTAGTTATTCCTATATATTTTTAACACTAACTTTTCACCCTGAACTGAACACATAACTCTCCTCTCCTTTTTTCCTCCCCATATTTCCTCCAGTCAGTAACAAGAAATAATTATCCAGCTCTCTGTTTCCATGCACAGTTGTTATTCATACTCTGTCAGTGTTTCCTTTCCTTCCCCTATTTCTTTATCAGACTACAGGAAGGACCTCTAGCTAACCCTTCCCATCCATAAAGTGTTGTCTCTCTCTGTCCTACCATCCATTTCCTTTCTTCACATTACATAACACATAACACATAACACTAACACGTCCAACCAATAGCTATTTAGTAAACAAACCAGCAATCACTAATACTAATCTATGTATGGTCATTTATGCTTTGTGGTTCATCTTACAAGCATGACATAAAATTTCTACCATATTTCTTTCATCTCTGTACTGATGTTGTGTTCGAAAATCCCTAAGAACAGCCTTCCATCTTCCACATCACTACCACACAACCTCTCTCCACTACTACCACGTATACCACCATAACCTCACACCACCCTCTCCCTCCACCACCACCACTTTCATTCCTATGCAAAAAGAAATATAATCTTCATCCCTATAGCTGTAGGTTGACTTCCTACCTCTGCACTTCCACAATCACCTCTATTTCAGTACATCACCTCCACCAACATTCCACACATATCCCCCTTGACCCTCCGTCTCCACCCCCACCACCCAGTCAACTCTCCACCACTCCACCACCTGTCTCTGTCAACTGAGGGCATGTTGAGAGGACAGCAGAGAGGTTTGGTGAAGAGTTACAGATCTGAATGTAGTTAGTATAATTTTAGAGATAGGCCCAAGAAAATTTAGCATAATGTTGCAGAAAGACCTTAGTGATCTAGGCCTGTGGAGGGAGGCTGCTAGGATTGTACAGCATGGCTAACACATATAAATACCTATGTAATGCCCCTTTCCAAATGATAACAATGATGATGATACAGTAATCGTCAAAAGTATGCAGCACCTTGCTACCACCTGGCACAACAAACAATATATAAGGAAATGTATGGAAAGTGTAGATGTATTATAATTACCTTTTAACACTTGTTTAGTATTACTCTTCTGTATGACTTGGAGACATGCGTGTAGTGGAAGAGTAAGGTTTGTTAATGTTGAGGTGAGAGGTTTGTTCAGGACTCACGAATGACCTTCAGCATTGTTACGAAGCTGACGCCTTCCCCGGCAGATCCTTCCAGACCATGTGACAGAGGTTATCAATTGGGTTCAGGTTCAGGCTGTTACCTGGCCAACCTGAATCCAATTGAGTACCTCTGACACGGGGAAACACATCAGTTCTATACAAAGTGAAGGTCATCTGTGAGGCCTGGACAAACCTCTCACCTCCACACTAACAAACCTTACCCCTGCACTACTCACACGTCTGCAAGTCATGGTGAAGAGTAAAGCACAACCAACCAAGTATTAAAAGGTAGTTATAATACAACACTTTCCATACATTGTAGTTTTACATGTTCAGACTGTAGTTTTGTAAATATGTTCTTTAAGAAAGAAGTAAAAGCCAAATCTAAAGCAAGTTTCTTTTCTGTATTATGCAAAAAGACAAATAAATAAATAAATAAATAAAAATATATAAATAAACTATATATTATTTCCTTATGTATTGTTTGTTGCGTCGGGGAGGTAACAGGGTGTCGCATACTTTTGATGAGTACTGAGTATGTAGTCTTTCAGAATAGGCTGTCAGCAGCCTTAGTATGATTTTTTTCTTCAAATTGGCCTTTGACCAGTATGAGACTAAATAATGAAAATTCATCTCCCTGGAAAGTGATTCTCAACCTGTGAGTACACGATGAATCTTTGAGTACAATGCTCCCTCCAATTTTGCATGAACTTGGTCAACATTACAGGCCGCAAAATGCGAATTTGCAAAACTGGATTAATTAACTTAATGGTGATTTTAGTCATATTTTTGCCCTTGTTTGTACACAAATATATGAAAAACATAAAAATTATCAATATCCATAATAAAATCAATTTAAATGGCCATTTTACTATTCCTGGGCCAGCAGAGATGGAGATTGATTTCGGTTGCAAAATTGGATTATGAAAAATTGGATTGAGCATTGTACACGATAGATCTCAAATTAAAGGAGTGTAAAACCTGGTTGTAGGAAGCATCCTGAACTAATTATTACAAACCAGTGCGATGTGCAGCTAATATACAGAATAAAGACTAAATATAAGTATGTACTGACAAAATAAAGAAATAATGTTAATAAATTTAGATTTGTTTTCTTTTCCATACTGTAAGTTATGAGTTGATTCCCTTCACCTTACACATTCAATGACTGGCTTTGTGGGTAGAAACAGGTTGGAAACATCAGTTCTAGGAGCACCAAGCTTACAAACCCTTTATGCCATTACCAATGAATAGATCACTAACAGCTAATAAAATGGCTAAATCTATAAATTGAGGAATTAACATCTTACTAGAGTATAATGTTTTTTTCTTGCTGGATCAAATGACTTATAGGTTTTCTAGCACAACTTAAACATTTTGAAAATAATATAACTAGCACCAAGGTAACACTCCCTGCCCCTAACAAACAGTCACCATGAGTACCTACTTAAGAACATAGGTCTTCAGGAGGTGAGTCAGTCTGCACGTAGCAGCTCCTGGTTACATAATAGCATTCCTCATCCATAAATACATTCAACCTATGTTAACACCTTTTTCTCATATTCATGCTGATTATTAGATTGCTAACCTTATTCCAGTAATTTATTTTTTAAATTAATTCATGCATAGCTCTTCCTTTAGTTAAAATGTACTTATGCATACCATTGATCTAGTTTGAACATTACAGCGAGAATACTGATATACTGTCCTAACCTAACTTACACCTCCTTTGTTTACCTGTTTATAAATATAGATCAGGTCACACCTTATCTTTGTCCCCTAAGTAAGGCAAATAATAGTGTCGTGGCTTATCCTTACAAGATGAATGTCTTAGCCTTTCACAATTTATCATTCTTCTCTCCTAATTAGCAAATTTATATCCATTCCACAACAAGACCACAGTTATACAGCTTAATATTGCTTGATGTGCATGGTCTGTCTCAATTAATATATAAATACATATTAAATTAATTATTAACTTCAGAGGGGGAGGTAGATTAAATTACAGTCAATCAAGGATACTGAGTGGACACAAGCTTGACAAAGGAATTAGTCATGCATTAGATGAATATTACCAGTGAAGAAGATACCAAAAAATAGACCTCACTGATATATAATTTATGCATGAAGCAGTCAATGCCACCTTGCAAAATATTACCCTTTATAACTGATGCATGTATACGCCAAACAAAGACAACACTACCTAAGCCTTAAGTACGACGCCATACGACCCACCAACTAGAGGAAGCGTCTCGCATTCTTCTCAATGACAAAGCAGTAAGGTCATGAGAGTTATTCACCTCCTTTAAACACACCTTAAACCATATATTACCCTACATTATCCCTACATCCAGTGGTGCTACCCATTCCCTTCACGCACCTGATTACTAGGGGTTAATTGCACACACAGCCACACCACCGTCAGCAGATTAACAAGTTGAACTCGCCACACAAACAAATCGTACACCCTTGTTTACCTTCATCACTCCTACCTCTCTCAAGCTCACTAGGTTCTATTAGGGGTAGTCTAAGGCTGTTTACACTCCTTCCCTACCACTATGAAGTAACTGAACCCTGAGGATGATATTAGGGGTTCCACACGCCCTAAAATAATGCAATAGGTCCTGGGTGTAGATTGAGGGTCGCTGCTAGGACTCCTACATAAAAAATCGCTCCTGTGTTACTATTTAGGGGAATACTCACCATCTTTGCTGTGCTCCGTCTCGTCGTCTGTGAAGTAGTATATATCTGCAACACGAGAAGGCTGTCAGTTGGAGCATTTCCTTGATTTATCAAATGTCAACACAAGAGTGCGCCAACACACTCACCCGCCATGTTGAGGTAAACACTGGCACTGCGGAGACTGATTTGACCCAAAACCTGACCTTCCTCCACACACTCACTAGCTTATGTTATCTAGTTAAATGTGTGATATTAGGGTCATTAATTTAGTGGAGATAGTCAGGATTTAGATGTAAGTCAGGCATTACGATGTACGAATTGTTGTTGCCTAGAACCTCAAACGGGGAAGGGTAACTAAACTGAAATATTGAAAGAAACGCTTTAACAAATCAGTTTATATTCAGAAGCTGATATAAAGCAACTGTTCCGATTGCGTTTTTTCGAAAATTTCATTCTCAGAGTTGTTATTTTAAATGTTCTTGGTGTGTAGTGAGGTTCAGTGTGGGTGTAGCAGCGACCCTTGTATGGGGGTTCCAGTAATGACTCAAACATTGTTGCTCTACATTCAAATTCTTCTTAAATATATCAAAACCTAAATAACTGAATAAGAAAAATACTCCATGATGTCATATTTTTTAATAATAATAAACAGTAATACAACAAACAATATATAGTCGTTCTTTGTAGCCTAGGCGTTATGTAAGTGATTGGTGCATTACATTTCCTCGATCCTTCTTGACAGATGCAGGATTGTTGCAGCATAAATGACCTCATCACGTACCCTGCCTCACAATGCTCACTCATACCTCACCTATCCTCATTCTCACATAAACTAGAACCATTCATTCTCGCGTATCCATGCACACACACACACATACACGTTAAATGGTTACAATAAACATTAAAAAAACAAACTTTCGTGGAGTTAGTCCCACCCACCTCCCTTTCCCCCCTCAAGGTCTTTACCCCATACCTCTCCCCTCCACTCCTTACCCCTCCCCGCCCTGCATCTGTCCTGCCACCCTTGACGCATTAACCTCCTTCATTAACTATTATAGGTTGGTTATGCCCCAACTATCCTTGTGTGCGTGATACAGTACTTACACGTTTGTCACCGCTGTTCTTACATGGGTGATGTGCACGCGACGAGACAAGCTAACTGGTGTGTTTCCAATGCTCATGATTCATTCAAAAGCTTCACTCTACATTCTCGAGGTTAATGTGACACCGGAAACTGATGTGGGAGGTGGTGCAACTTAATCCTTAACCATCATTGATAACAGCTTGGCTAGTTATGTTTCAAATGTCACGAAATTAATGTAAACACACTGTTAGAAAAAAGCCCGTTCTATATAACTAACTCTTTACTATGCTCCCACCACTTCCCTTCTGCCGCGGCCACAGAAGGGCAGCGTCAGCCTCACCTACCGGATCTTAACACTCTTGATGGTGTGGGATTTGATGCCTGACACTTCTCCTTCATAACGTTTTACTTCCTTCCGCACCAAACGAACCTGGGAAAGAAAGAAAAGTTAGGTAGACATGAGTTAAGAGGCAAGATTGGGATGCAAGGGACTGTGTACTGTGACCTTATTTCCTATGGCGAGACATGGTAGGGTAGGCTACTCTCTTAGAGGCAAGATGGAGGCTAACCCAAAGAATCTACGGCTTGAGGAAAACTAGATAAGGCATAAAGAGTGTTGTGTAATATCCTGCCCTGAGACCTCACACACATCTCTGACTCATTCCTCATTACCTACCATTTATATATTTCTAATTGAGATTAATGTTGATAAAAATCCATTCTTGCACATTTTATTCCTCCATAACACACCCACACCCACACCCACCCATCCACACACACACATACATACATACCTGGCCCTTCCTCTTCTGAAGTTTGGTTTGGTACTTCTTCCTGTATTTCACCCTTGGGTTACGCTGTTCCTTCTTACGGGAGGGAGTCAATCCCTTGTTCTTGAAAATCTTGTAGGTGATAGGACGCTTCCCATCTGGATCTAAGGTCTCCTCTTCACCTCCTTCACGCTCTTGTATAGCTGTGAGGGGAAAATAAATGGTAGGTTATATGATGTACACTTCACAGCCACATGTCTTATTTTCCTTCCTTACTAGCCTCTGTTAATAAAGATATGAAGGGAAGTTTATAGTGGTTGGTTAAAATATAGCTTCCTAGGATAAAACCAGATACAAAGGGACATAGCAAAGGTTACACTTACTTGACCAGAACACATACAACAGCAAGGAAAACAGTAATCTTTCTTAACTTA
Organism: Cancer borealis; assembly: GCA_036785275.1. NCBI lineage: Eukaryota > Metazoa > Arthropoda > Malacostraca > Decapoda > Cancridae > Cancer > Cancer borealis. The sequence continues at coordinate 48,906 of JAXIVD010001238.1, read as the reverse complement.
CATTGTAGAATACTAAGGAACAACTCTTGTTAAACCTGTTCAAGATATTCAAGTGAAGGAAATGTTATACTCTGCTTAGCGACCACACACACACACACACACACACACACACTGTTCCTCACACTTCACTGCTACAAAGGCAATGCTCCCCAACACACACCTGAGCCTGACTTACTGTGAGTGTGTTGCTCCTCATCACTGCTTGCCTCTGCTGCCATGATACGCTGGGGTTCCTTCCTCTTCGTCTTAGCACTGGTCTTCTCAGCATCTTCAAGTAACTCTGACAACTTCCTTTTCTTAACCTGAACCCTACTTTTCCTGTTGGCAAGGAGCTGCAACTGATGGGGCTTCTTGCTGTAAGGTAAGTAGATATCACATTAACCCTCATGATGCAGTTTTCCTTATCTGCAAATATTTACTTTATATATGTGAGAAATACAATACTTAGTGATGGTGAAGCATAGATGTTAAAGTTGATGATACATAACATAATGGTGACATGTGAAAGTATAAGACAAGTGAACCCAAGGTAGTATTAATGATTTTTCTCTCCTTGGTTTGTACAGGTGTGAGGGGAGCCTTTACCTGGCCTTCTTCTGTGCAGCGGCCCTGGCAGCCTTAACCTTGGGAAGTATGTCCTCCAGCTGGGGCCTTAGTTTTTCATCACAAGGGACAAGCTCCTTTGGGAAAATAGAAACACAAAATTAGTCCGAGTACCACCACAATACAATACATCAGCCTCTATCATTCCATTGTATTTATTAACTTTCTCCCTTCATCTTTGTTGGGTAGCAGCTTCCTATGAACCTCCTTTACCTGCAGCAGCTGACGGTACTGGGCGAGGCGGCTCACCACTGGATGCTGTCCCACTACACCCACACTGCTCTTGGTCATCATGTACACACTCAACACGCACACATAGCTGAAATGCACATAACACACTTGTAATGAAAATTTTTTATACTCATTATGTCATTGATGTATGTGTAAAGTGAGTTGATGGATGAATGAATGAATATATGTATAGATAAACATCATCAATCATCAATGAGAAAAGAATGAATACATGCATATAAAGAAGAAAAGCGAAAACCCAAAACACCAAAGCAGGAAAGAAACAAGAATAAGAGACAAAGAGGAATGTCTAGAAGGAAGATGAATAAAAAAATAAAAAAATAATAATAAAATGGAAAGAAGGGAAGGGAAGTAGGAACCAAAAATGTTAATAAATAAATACAGAAAGACATGAACCATAACTATCACCTTTTTTCATTACTCTTTCATATTCAGGGAACTGGCAATCACAAGTAGACTTTTTATAATGATTTTTATTGCCCTTGGCCGGTTCACCAATAGCATAAAAAAAAAAAATAAATAAATAAATAAATAAATAAATAAATAAAAATCACGATGGGAAGGATAAGGTGGCAGATGGATGAGACGAAATACTCACTTGAGGACGAGCCTGTACTTGGTGGTGAGATAATGACACAGGGCAGCGGAGGTTACAAGGCCGTCCTTCACCCCTTCCATCAGTGGCCCCAGGAAGGTTCTCAGCTCATTCAACTTCTCTGTGTAATGATAACACGATATAGTAACACATAATTAAACACTACATCACATACTTCCATTAACACCCACCACGCGCCATGACACTATTATTGGTGACGGGTAATGTAACTTATCCTAAAATGAGGTTATGTGTCACTGATCAAAAAGAAAAAAGTAAAACAAAACAAAAAAACATACAAGAGGTAGAACCTTCCTCTCTACCTCCCTTTGTGTTGTAGGAATGGCATGTTTATTCACTATCTTCACTATCTTGGTGGTAGGGTAGTAGGTGCATCTTACCCTTGAGGTCCTCCAGCAGCGGCATGAACTCAGGAGACTCCCTCTTGAGCAGCTGCAGCTTCTTGGTGCGTGACAACCCTGACAGATCCACTGTCACCGAGGACTCCACAACGGCCTTCTTACCCTCACTATCCTTCTCCTGTGAGGAACAATATCATCATCATTAACTCACAGGGAATATAAGCATTATTATTATTATTTATATCACACAATCCTCCTATCCTTCATTCTTGTCTCCTTCCTTCCCTCCTGAACCCTCCTCTGTACTCGGCAGCAGCACCCACCTCAGGCAGTAGATCCTCAGCCACTATGTATTCCAATTCAGCAGCCATGCGCTCCTGCAGCTTCCTAGCCGTCTCTTCCTCCAGGCGTGCCAGCTCCTCGTCCTGGCCATGAGCCGAGAACTCTGTGAAGGCAAGAGGAGGTCATGTGCATCATTTGTAAACACAAGATCATACTGAAAGGGAAGCTATTTGATTCTGTATTCATTATCAATTTTGTAGCCGTTAGTATCAGTAGTTATCATATCATTAAATGTCATTACAATTGTTTTTTTATTAGTGACAAAAGTGAGTGAGGTTGATCAAGTAGAGTGATGTTCTGTGAAGTGTAAACCAAACATGAAGGATGTCAAATGTAAGTCCATACTGTGAATCTTTTCATCGGTGGTGTCAGTGCCAATGTAACGCCACTTGTTGCTGCCCCAAGCACGCTCATCTGGTAAGTGTTCCTCTTGCTCCTCCACTATGTCATCTTCCATGAACATTGCATCCTGGTCACTTTCCTCCTCTTCCTCTTCCTCTTCCTCTTCATCCTCAGCTTCATCCTCAGAGGAGCTCACATCAATACCCAAAACTTGTTCCTGAGACACAGATTCAACACAGTTTTATGTATTGAACCAAAATTCTGATTCAAAGTAAAGTTAAGGAATAATCAGCTTAAACTGTTTCAAAAGAATATACTGACCAAAACTTTGAAAACTTTGTTGATTGGTAATTACATATTTTCTACACAAACACTTCATTCTTTTTTCTCTCCAAACCACCAAGCCACCTTAAAGTATGGGAAAGTAGAGTGAAAATCAGTACATTGTCACCAGTAAAATCACATAAGTAATTCAATCCTAATCAAAACTAAATGCTGCTGAAGAAGAATGTATAAACAGGAAAAGTATGCGAGAAAAGTGATAACATGTTTACCCTTTGTGGCCTTGGCCTGGCCATGAGTGCGTGTGCGCGGGACAGGGAGAGGCGGTCACGCTCATCCTCATACTCATCCACTTCATCATACACAAAGTCTCGGCTGCCAGGGTCAAGGAGGGTGGACTCCTTCTTCATCCTCGTCAGTCCTCCATCCTTCCCACTGGAGTCATCTGCTCTCTGCTTACCACCAGTTCTGGGTCACATAACATGGATATCTTATAAATTATAACATTGGTGAACAATATTTTGTCATTTAATGTTTAAAGGAATATTTTCTTATGAATTGAAATCCCATTGCCATTGACTATTCCCTTGGTACATCCATTCCAAGGCAATGGTAATAACAAGAAAGTCCTTATTCATGCCTCATATTCCTTGCATACACTACTCTCATTCCTTTGTATCATTTTTTTAATACATATTCAACTATCACCTTAAAATAGCAGTGAGTTTCTTCTGTTGGCTAATCATTCACCCATGCTCTCGTTTCAACCCACCAATAGTATTTACAAACTTTTTCCTACAGGAAACGAGTTATTGAACAGAGAAAGCAAAGTTCAATAAGCAATGATGGAAAAACATTGGATACACCTTTTCAAATGACTTAAACAAAAAAATACTTAACCTAACCTAACAACTACCATATCATAGACATGAAGCCTACAACCCTGTCAAAGCCTCTCTCTACCCTAAATTATTGTCTTCCACAGGTACCACAAGGTATCTAGGATGGGGCAGGTCTCGAAAACAAATGGTTTCTGCCAGAAATTACTACCAAAATCAGTAGTCACATCAAAAGTGGTTTTCCTTTAAAAATTGTTTGGGAATCTCTCTCTGCAAATAAATTTGATATATCATTAATTTCTCAATTGGGCAGGTGAAAATTTATGGATGGCCAAAACGAAATATTTCCTTATCAGTCTAGATAAAACACAAACTAGATACGCTATCCTGTCTCGCTCATCTTAATCATTAACCAAGTGATAACCTAACCTAGCCTAACCCAAACAGTGAATGAGTGTCACATGAAGAAGAAGTCCTACGAATTAATACAGCATGCTTTATTATTTCCAACCTGTCACAATCATACTCATTATCTGTTCTTCAAATAACTAATATCGTTTGAGGACCATTACATATTTCAACCTTTACCATCCCTCCTGCAACGGCACATGGCCTAAGGATTAAATACACTATGGAAACCGAGCAATAACCTTAATAATAATAATGATCAACAGGTAAGGTAAAGGTAATTCATCCCACAAGACACAGACTGGCCAGGCATCACCCCCAAGGAACATGTCTAATATTACATCCACAGGTAGGAAAATTGCAAGCAGGAATAATAAAGAGTAATTATCATATATAATAGTGTAAATTATCAACTCACTTCCTCCTTTTGCCCATAATGTTGTGTACACGTGTGTTCGGCCCACACACAGAGATCCTTGTTTGTTTACACTTTCCTTGCACTGCTGCTGCCTCTCATCCACGTGTTCTTTCTAATACAGTATACAATTATCAGAACTACTCTAAAAAACACATATTCTATATTTGGATGATTAACAAGCTGCTATCAAAGCTATTGTTCATAACATTCATAGCATTACACAAGTGATCTTTTTAGGCGCGGGTCTTGAATAGATAGATAGATAGATAACTTTATTGTCAATTTGCAATATAGCAACGTTTACAAAATGAAATTCTTTTTGGCTAGAGCTCCATATAAAAAGAAGTTGACTAATAAGTATAAAAAATTGTAGATGTCATAAGAACATAAGAAATGAGAAGACTGCAAAAGGCCAGTTGATGACCTACATAAGGCAATTCCTTGTCTCCCACCCTTGGAATAATCCGATATTTAGCCATCCCACCTGTCATCCCTATCCATACTCTGATCCAACCGTCTTTTAAAGCAATTACGTGTCTACCCAGCCTATTCCAATGGTTCACCACTCTGTTAGTGAACCAATATCTATCTAGGTCTGCCCTGAATCTAAATTTTTCTAACTTGTACCCATTTCCACGTGTCCTATCCTGACTACTAATATATAAAACCTGATCAATGTTTCCCTTATTAATTCCTTTTACCCATTTGAAAACCTCAATCATATGCCCTCTTGCCCTCCTTCTCTCTAGGGTGTAGAGATTAAGACGTTTTAACCATTCTTTGTAGGATAAATATCTCAGTCCCTGAATCATCTTGGTCATTCTTCTCTAGACTGCCTCCAAGGAGCCTATATATGTCATATTCAAGTACGTAGTAAATAATTATGCATTACACCCTTACATTGTGATAATGCTATGAAATGCAAATTGTATTTTTTTGTACTATTAATTAAAAATTTGCAGTGTTTTAAACCAGCCAAGATAACACGGCATTATAAAACTAGCAAACACCCAAAGATTCCTCTCTCTCTTTCACAATACTGCATTGATCTATGAAAGGCACAGTGCATTACATGATGTGACAGCAATGCACCTTTAGTTTAGTTATTAATAGGCACCATTTGAAGGTTAGAGGTGGTTCTTTGCCCTGTGTGCCAGGCCTGGGGGAGGTGGACCACTGATTCCAAGCACATATCATGCCATCTAGCCAAGTTTAACCCTCTGTACCCTGATACTATGATATCTACTGCACGTCATTATAGTGATGAAAGCTGAATTTGCTTCTATTTTATATTGTCCTGTATCTGTGAATACTTAAATACAAGCTTAATGTTTGTACTTTACTTATTCTATTGAACAAACACTCAGATACTTTTGCAGAAAACTTAAATCTATTTCACTATAATACTTGTCACTTGTAAACAATCCAGTAAATTGAAATACTTTATTCACGTATATACATAAATTTACATACACATGGTTGGAACCTTGATAAAAAAAAGTTCACCTTCAGATTGTACCATGAAACATACCTTAACATATTTCACTTATTCCAGCCTCTTCCTTAGGTAGATAGTAAGCATTACGACAGACCAATACAAGGTGTTCCTAGTGTATTACCCTGCAGGACCACCTCATCTTCATTGTATGCAAATCCTATCAGTGAGCAGCAAGTCTCTTAACTAGACAAGGACTCAATAATTAGTACCTTATCCAGTGCCCTGTAATGTTTAGGACTGTACACATGTAATCCACTTTTAGTTCCGAGCTACTATTTGAGTGGTAGCCAGTCAATTTGGCTAACCATAATGTACTGTTGATCTATGTAGTTCATATCTAGGTTTCTGTCTTTTAACCAGCAGCCAACAACAGGTGTTAATGGCTGTTTGTGTCAGTGTTTGCTTTTTCTTTCATCAATAATTCAAAGAGTAATTTCCTTTAATACAATTGTCTATAGTACTAATCGACACAAAACATCATTTCAGGCACCCATTACCTTCTTCAAGGAATAATCAACATTGCCTACAGTGAACATCACTTCAAACACTTTGGCTTAATGTAATCAGTAAGGAATCAATTTTCTGCATTTCCATCACAATCAGTTGGGCAACTTGCACATTACCAGCTTGTTGGGTTTTACTGCTATACAACATTTTGACTTCTACTAAAATGTTTTCATCTAAGCTCACCTTTCTCTTCTCTAATCTCCTTAATTCCCTCCCTATGAAGTATTTCCCAAACCCAAGTTGGGTGAAAAACTTTAAATTAATTAAAAACATTTTGAGTAGTTTTCTGGGTGTTCTGTTTCATGTTTTAGAAAATATTACAACATTCACTGATGACAGCATAGAAACAGAAACTTTAATTGAGTTTACGCCTGCTGCTTCATATTGAACTCATGCCCCCTCCCTCCCCGCCCTTGATATGATACAAGGATCACACCAGATGCACAAGAACCTCCTCCAGGGGTGATCAAGGCCACTTCATTAATCATGCATTCACCACCGCTCTCCATTCACTTCTATCACACACAATCATCCTTCTTTGCTCCACACACATTCCTCTTTCATTCAACGCTCTTTTCACACCATCCATCCATTTCGTTCTTGGCCTTCCTCTCAACCTCACATCTCTTACTATGGAACCAACTATTCTCTTCACCTAACCGGTCCTCCTCCATTCTCTCCATGCATCCAAACCACCTCCACACATTCTGCTCAGTTTCACCACTCAAATTCCTCCTCATAGTATACACTCATCTAAATTTTTCCACCAACTGACAGATTTTCTTCTTTAAATCTGCCATTATAATAATAGTGATAATCATAATAATAATAACAATATTGATAATAATAATAATAATAATAATAAAATTATACAAAAAGTGATGTAACTAGTGTTGTTGGTAAAAGACATAAGTTATAGATGTTAAATATTATTGACATGACCTCAAAATAGTTCAATGATGGAAAGTGTTGATAAACCATTCTTAACTTCAAATCGTCACCAGGCTAAGAAGTGAAAATAACTGACTTGTTGACTGCATTTTAAATTACTAGTAAGAACAGCTTTCATGCTGAGTGCACAGTGATAATTACCCTTGTGTGCACTGATCACAGGTGGAGAAGGTTTTTCCTGAATACATACAAGGAGACTAGTGTTCCTGCAGCAGATGGTCATTAAACTCCTTGGTGCTGTCATACCGCATTGACACATTATTAAAGTAGCAGAAAGCACACACTAGAGTCTTTTCTGGATGTTCCTTCTCTATGTGGGTCTGAAGCTCAGCTGGGGAGTAACACAGCTGTGGGCTACTCTTGTTTTCATCCAGACACTTTCCACACACTATGGAGGGGAAGCCCTTGGCGTGGTACATGCTGGCATCCCCATCACGCACTTCTCGTGACTCCTCCGTTGCGCCCACCTCGTGTAGTTCCTCTGCAGTGTCATCAGGGAGGGTGACATAAAACACATTGTTCTCTCCAAACTCCTGGCACTCACTTTCACTGCTTCCAACCCTTATCTTCTTGGTCTCCTCTTCAACTGCTTCTGTTGCTGCATCTGTCTCCAAGGAACGCTTGATGCCCTTCTTCCCACCCTTGCCACTCCGTCGGCCTCGCAGACTCTTTGGAAATTCAATGTTGGGACAATAAGGGTCGGCCAGATCAGTGACAGCGTACTTCCTGATCACTGTGGAGCCATCCTGTGCACGATAACTTCCATTCTTGGTGGTGGAGGAGGAGGAGGATGGTGGGGAGGAGGAGGACCCATGTAACACTTTAAGAATCTGTCCCTGTTTAGCAAACTCAATGTCCAACTCAGAAGCAACACGGGACACACCCTCTAGACACTCCACCTTGTTGGTGAGGTAGCCCGGCAGTGTAATGGTTCTGTTGAAATTGATATAGGACTTGAGGGGTATAGGTATTCTGGGGCACCACTGGGCAGTCTCGGTGAGCACACCCTCCAGGTCCCCCAGCTGGCGGGTGGTGATGAGTGCCGCCAACAGGTGCCGGCACAGTTCAGTCTGGCCCTTGTCAATGAAGTAATAACAGGTGCACGACCTCAGAAGTATATTACAGATGTGTTCATTGGCTGTGATGTTACCCTTCACCCTAGGAGAGACAAAGCGCACAGTTTCTTGGCGGTAGAGGTCAAGAGCAACGGCCTTGAGGTGGCCGAGGACAGCATTGGCTCGGGTCACCGGGTCACTATTGTAACCTTCATTCACCTGCACCTGAACCATCTTCTTGGTGTGTGCAGGATTGGACAGGATGGGTACCTCCTCCTCATCCATATCCATCTCAAAGTCGTCCTCCGGCTGTCCTGCCATCACTGACACAAAGCCGTGCTCCTCCCACCCTGGGTGACACACCACACCTCCCAATTCTGAAAGTCTGAAAGCCTTCTGGATGGCAAGAATTTCTCTGTCCTTGCGGTCGTCAAAGCTGAATCTGGTGTCCCCTGACTGCTGCTCCTGAAAGATGCCGCGGTGAAGCACCTTGTTCAACATCTTCACAACGTAGTGGGACATCCTTTTGTTTCTGGCACTGGTATCAGGTTCATCGGCTTCCCTCACCCTTCGCTCCGGTAGATGTTCAATGGACAGCAGACCATTCTTACGGTAGGCAGCTGGCACTCTGAACACCACCTGGCAAGTATAGGAATCACTCCATGAGGTGTCAAACCACAGTTTTTCCAGGAACACTACGAATGACTCCCTGTTGGAGTGGCTCACCAGGGCATCAGGTATCACATTCATAACAAACTCCTTGTAGCTGTGCTCCAGCCTCTTCCGCATCTCACTGTTCCACCCCAAGAGAACACACTTAAAGCCAAGTTCCAAAGGGGCTTGCAGCAACTGTAGGCCTTCTATGGAGGAGACCTGTGCCTTCACTGTCTCCAGGGTGTTGAAGTTATACAGGGAGGAAAACCACAGCATGTACGTGACTGCATTCCTCAACTCATTCTTGTTTTCATGCTGGACGAGCGGCCGGAACTCTACTTTAGAGGAACACGGCCGTACCCAGAAGAAGCCATTCTGATCATTGTAGATGTGCAGAACCTTTGGGTGGGAGCAGGTTGGGTCTCTGCATGGAATGTTGGTAGCCATCATCTGGAACACCAAGCTGTACGTCTCTTCAGACTCCCTGTTACATACTGCCGACACCGCCACCTCCTCCTGCCCGGCCTGGTCATAGTAGGTGATGTAGAGAGTCTTGAAGCAGCCGTTCATGAAGTCTTCCTTGGAGTCCACGCCAATCACCTCCCGTCCCAGGTCCCGCAAGGCAAGTAGGTTGGCGTCAGTGGCCAGGATGATGCGGTATTCCCTGTTGAGCAGCTTGTCTCCTCGCTGATAATGAAGGACATTTTCAAAGTTATTCTCAAGCACCTTCTCAGCCTTCCTCCAGTCTGAGCAGGTGGGGTTAGGATCTTTCCTCCAGTTCATGGCGAGGTGAAGGTACTTTTTGTCTATACTTTTACACCTACGTGTTATCTGACCCAAGGCTTGGGTGGCATTGTTTGGGTCTGAGGAGGGAAGGAGTGGCATTCCTCTCTGCATGGAATTGTATATTTCATGTGCTGTTGCATTGGAGAGAATCCTCGCCTTGTCCCAAACATCTCGCTCTGCCCACGTCGGCCTCTTCCTCTCTCCAACCGGCTCACTGTGGTGATAAAACTCATTGGCTGCGCCTTTGTACACCTTCCAAGTCTTCAGATCTTGATCCAGTTCAAACTTGAGCTTCCACTTACACTTGAGGTGAGGGTGGTGGATCTTGTCCTTGCGGCGCTGTGTTTTGCGTCGGCCGTTTGCACGGTAACAGGCGTTGCAAAGAGTGGCAGCTATCTCGTTGGAGTACCAGTGAGGGCTGTCAGTGGTGAAACAGCCCTCACACGTCCTCCCTGAGTCCAGGTTCAGCTGACACCCACTACACAGCTTGCCATTGGTGGTGATGGACTTGATGGAGACACCACAGTCACTGCGGCATTGGCTGGTCAGGGAAGCACACTGCAGGATCATGGTCACTGCAATGAAGCGATCTCGGGGACGGACCTTCTCGTCCTTCATGACGTATGTCTCGTCGTAGCGGTGAAGCTTGCCCCAGTTGGGGTTGGCTTCCACCGACACTGACAGAGTCCCGGCATCACTCACTGGCCTCACACGCCTGTCCACCTTGATGCACTTCTTCTTCACGTCAAAAGGAATGTTGTCAATGTACGTCCTGGTTTCCACGCCAGGGTTCACCTCCTCCATGTAAACCCATTTCTTTTCTTCCTTGAGCCATTCCTCACACATGCGGCTGCTCAGAAACTCTAGCACATCTGACCTTATCTTTGGGTCATCCTTCTCTCCATTGTATATCTTTGACTTGGTGACACCATTCTTGAGTGTACAGCGGAGCCTCAGGCTGCCCATACCCTGAGTCACAAGTTCTGCCTTCAGAAGAATGGCATTGACGGCTTCATTGTTACTCTTAAGCCAGTTCTTCCTGTACTTGGGCATGACTCCAGACTGGTGTTTCAGGTAAATGTACACATCTCTCCTGTCCAAATAGTCTTGTACTTTCTTGAGAGCCCTGGCATCCTTCTTACCTGATAAGTTGCACTTAAACCTCTTGGTGACAATTTTGCCATTTTTGAGATAGAAGCGCACACGCAGACAGGAGTAGTTCTTGAGGTAGCCCACTTCTGGTGGCTTGGTGAGGAGATCACTCACATTTTCAAAATTAAGATTGTCTGGTGGAGCGGAGGTCTTGGATCCCCCACCCCGTGTGCTATAACCCCCACCAATGGTTGCCACCTCTCGTTCAGGGCTGTTCTCTGGAGTAGCTCCAAAAGGCACCTTCTTCTTGCGGCGGCGCAGGCTGAGGCGCGGTGCCCTGCGTGATGGGCTGTCCTGGTGCACCTGGTACAGTAAGGCCACGTTGATGTCCCCTTGCATGAGCCAAGTGATGAGAACAAGGCGCAGGAACTTGGAGTAATGTGTTACATCTTGCAGGTAGTCTAATTTGCTGGGCAGTAGTGCCTCTTCTGTATTTCCTGTAAGGAGTCCAAATGCATCCTTGTCCACTGCAGCAAGACAGAAGCCCACCACCACTGCTAACCCATACGCTGAGTCTGCTTGTTCCACCGGGTACAGCCGGGCACATCTGCTGGAACAGGTGTGGCTCTCCCCGTTCACCATACTCTCAGGATCATGCAAGCAGGAGAAGGTTGGCTCAGGCAGGCCAAAATGAGCAATGAATTCATCCATCATGAAGTAGAGAGGCTCAGGCACACTCCAGCCCAAGGTGTCAGCATACACAACGTCATTGCGATCAAAGCTGTAAAGAGCAAAGGAAAAGTGGCTGGCAGTGTAGAGGTGGTCATCACGGGGTGGATGGGCCGCCTCGTTGTCTGCCTTCCCCACGTGCAGAAGGAAGATGACCTGCAGACCTCCCCGGTCCCGGTATCGATTCTCTAACAAAGTACACACCTCGCTCATGTCAGCCAGCTCGGTCACGTTGAACACCTCGGTGGGCCAGATAGCCACCTGTCTCACTATATGGGCAAAGCAGTCCAGCAGGCCATCAGTCAGCCAGCGGTCACAAGGCAGTGACATCAAGTCTGACACAAGGGCAGTGCAGGAAGGTAAGCCCACCGTCACAGAACAACTATTGTCCTGAATCACCTCGTGGAACCTGTACACAGCCTCCATGTCAATGCCGTCCTCACATTGAAAAGGTATCATCAGCTTCTCCCCAAACCATTCATTCTCCTCGTGGATCTGTGTGCGGTTGAGGTGCAGCTGGTGCAGGAAGTCCATGTACCTGATCCTGTGCAGGTCAAAGTTGCCCACATCTGTTTCCACCACCATGTCTGAGTGCATTGAGAGGTACTGTAGGATGGACTGCATCTGAGGCACTGGCAAAATGTGGCTCACTGTCTTCATGTCTGCCAGCTCCTCCACCATCTTTTTATACTCGATCTTGTTGGCACGCTTGATGGGAGGGACACGGATGTTGGCACCAGCACTGCGGGCCAGGGAACATCCCAGCTCCTCCTCAACACCTGGCAATGTTGCAGTGCACACCAGCGCCTCATCTTTCTGTAAGGAAACATAGAATCAGGTCTAGCAGCATGTTTCATTGCCAGTTAAGACAATGATTGGCAATGAAATGAAACAGTTTCATTCCACTCTCAGCAGTGAAAACAGGAATCAAGTGTAACTGGTGAAACACACACCATTACTCAAACCTCTGCTCAAAGGCTAACAAATTACAACTAAGGTACAAATAAGTAGACTATATAGTGCAATAATAAATAAATACAATTTCAGAGATTTTCCAGTTCAAATCACATATATATCTTAGTGTTGTGACTGTCCCATCACAAGAACACTGGTCATCATAATCTTTCCTGGGGTAAACATTCACCAGTACCACAAGGGGGAGTGCTTCCCTACCTTCAAGGCTTCACCATCAGGAATATCATCGTCATCATCGTCACACTTCTCTATGATGATCTCTTCCTTGATTGCCTTTACGGGATCCTTTTTGTTGTTATCTGGGGCAATGACGTGTGGTTTGCTGGGGTCATCACCCACTTCAACTTGCACTGTCTAAAAGAAAACAGAATATATAGCTTTGTAAATTGCATGATATCAGAGGCATGATCCAACCTACAGTCTGCATTAAATTATTGCACTTCATCATATAATTCAACCATAATAAAAAACATACGTACTTCCGTTTGGTTGATTTTGTAGAAATCTTGGTTGCTCCCCTTGCAATGCTTTCCCCCTTGCTGATCCTGCAACAGAGGTATGAAAGAGTTATCATTGAATGGTTATTACAGGGCTAATGAAGTGGAATTGAGATAAAACTTGATAAACGATTGCAAGTCAGGTGACCTATAACAATCTTTTTCTCTCTCTCTTGCTCTCAAAAGTAGGAATATCGTTAATAATTCAAGGTGAAACAACAGAAGAAAGGAAAGATCACATAAAACATCAAGAAGTCACACCAAAGAGAGGAAACAAATAGTTTTTCCACTTACACTGCTCTCCAGCAAGAAGTGACACAGCATTTGGTCTTCCTCTGCAAAGATGGCAGAGCAGAAGGGGCATCCAAACGCCGGCGTGGACATGGTGAAGGAATGCACCAAACTGTAACATAATAACATTATTATTATCATACTACATTCATTATCATTACTGGTTCAATGGTGTGGTAGTTATGGCAGTTGGCTAACAACCACGATGTCTGGGGTTCGAATCCTCAGCCTGACAGACAGCTTGGTGTTGTCTTATTTCACACTGTAGCCTCTTGATCATGTCAGAAAATAGGTATTTATGGAATACAAATCATATACAGTTGTCAGCTTGAAACAGCTAGAAAGTCTGCCCTCGTGCGTGTGTGTGTGTAGTTCTGCAGGAATGATAGGCCAACAATCCTGCCCTCTTACAGACTTACCAATAAGATCTACGGGATTTACTACTAATCTACATAGATCCTATTGCCCGCCTCCATATTCATCTGTGTTGTATGTTTGTTGTATTTGTTCTTGAATGCTTTTGTGGATGTAGCATTCACTGTGTGTTCTGGTAGTGAATTCCATTTGTTTACTACTCTGTGTGTGAATGTGTGTTGGGTTTGTGTTTTGTTACACCTTTGTTCGTATATTTGTTTTGTGTGGCCAGTTCTTGTTGTGTTTGTGGTTTGAAAAAGTGAGTGTCTGTCTATGTTTTCTAGGTTGTTCATTATTTTGTGGACTTGAATCATGTCTCCCCTTTCTCTCCGGGCTTCAAGTTTGGGAATGTCCAGTCTCTTTAGTCTTTCTTCGTAGGGGAGATTTTGAAGTGATGGTACAATTTTGGTTGCTCTTCTCTGGATTTTTTCTATTTTGCTTATGTTGACTCTGCCTTGGGAGTTCCACACCTTACATGTATCTATCTAGTTGTAACATTCCAGGAAAAGAACTATGCTCATACTATTTCATCTCCATATCTACCATTATCCAGCCTGACTGTAAATTATTGACTATTCCTAGTATGGACGACAACTGTATTCAGGTTGCTCCAGATTTCAATATTCCTGCATAGGAAGCGATATATTTTTTTACATCCTTCTTACAGGTCTTTTTTTTTTTTATAACTTTTCCATGATCCTGCAAGTGTTAACAAGAGAGCGCTATATCTCCCACCAAGAAGCTGCCTCGAGCCAAGACCAAACTTGAAAAATTAAAATATTTCAGCGCCATAATCTATATATTCCTATTCTTTCATTGACAAGACCTGCCAGCGGTGGTTTGGCTTTACAGGTAACCATGAAGACCTTTATTTAACCATACCCAAACACTAGGATACTTAAGGTTGTCAGTTTTGTGTAGGGAAAATCAAATGATAGTGTGTGTGTGTCTTACATCGCAGCCAGGCCTGAGTGTGGAGGGTGGGAGGTAGTGCACGCCAGACCCACACCACTCACACACCACACACCTCACCCCGCATCCTGCCACCACCTCACACACCATTATTGTGGACGCGTTACGGGGTGTGAAGGAATTAGTTGTTAGTGTAATGCAAGAGGTGAGGGTGTGAGCAGGGCGGGGGTGGCAGGGGCTGAGGGTGGCAGGGTAGCGGCAGCGTAAACATGGCGACACGCGGCGGTCAAGACGGGACAAGGGACGCCACCTTCCCGCCGCTGTCACACTCTAACCCAGCCAAGGCAATTCACCTTACTCACCTCTTTAACACTTGCACACTACGCTTCAACAAAGGACGAGGACGGAGGCTTCAGTTTCCGTTACACAAGCGAGATAAACAAGCGCTGCCATTTTGTCCCAACCTAGTCAATCCACACTGAGTGGGGGGAAGGAATTTACAACACCTTAGATCATCTGTCCGATTTCAACTAGACTTTCATTACCATATGATTTTCATCGATATTATAAATTCGTATGTTATCATATACCATGAAAATATATACCAGAAGTATGCACAAAATATTTTGAAACTTTTTTTTTGTTCCCGAAATCACCATATGAAAAAGACTACAAAAGATACTCATTTGCTCCATCATTAACTGAAATATTTATAGATTCATATGTGTAGCGAATGAAAATGCAAAAGAGACATATGACTAAATAATTACATTATACAACGTTCGGCACTTTGAGCTCCAACTTCATGGTCATGAAACAAGTATTTCCCTTTTTTACATTTTGGAATAAAATGTAAATCACATTTCACATTGTTATGCATTATATATTTGTTTGTTTTGCTGTGTAATATGACAACACTAAAGTTGTTACCATTATTTAGGTGTAATGCAGTGCCTTGGGCCAGTTGGACAAGGTACTGAAGGTAGTACCGTAGTAGTGCACAACACCAACACTCGGTGAGCCGAAGAAGGAATTCCATCCTATATATAGTATGTAGTGAATACAATGACGTATGATTGTGTTGGTTAAGGTGATGATTAACGGTTAAGGAGCAGCACATCTGGCCTTACTTGAACTCATTGTAGTTTGATTACACTAGTAAGGTAGCGGCATCAATGTGGTAGTGATGATTTGCCTTCGTTCCTAGGTAGCTCTGCCTCCTTTCCACCAGCCCCCACCTTACATCACCATGGCCAAGCTGGAGGATGACTTCTCGTGGCAGCCACCCTCAGAGTCTGAACTAAAGGTGATCGAGGCGCGGCGGGAGCGGAACAATAAGATCTCCTCCATCATGGGCCAGTACCTGCTCAAGGGTTATAAGATGCTGGCATTCACCTGTGCCGTCTGTGATGTAAGTACTAGTAGTGTGCGTCACGTCATAACAAAGAGCCTCATCACCACCTGCACCCTTACATTATCTCTATTAAATGGAAATATAATAATGCCCTCTATGCAAATTTACCTTTTCCTTACTAATGTTAGGTGTCAAGGAAGGGGAGAATGTGAAGAAAGACAGCTCACGGGTGTCACACATTCTGCCGCTATCTACATTCCACTAGATCTTGTCAACGGGTTCACACTATTCCCATACAGTCAACTAATTACCTTCACCAAGCTTTGTAATAATGATCCTTCTAGTGGTTAGGACGGTGGTCTAGTGGTTAGGATGCTCGCCTCACAAGCGAGAGGTCGCGGGCTCGATCCCCGCGCCGGGTATGAGACATATGGACCAAGTCTCTTATAAGTGTGTGGTCCCTGTTCACCAAACAGTAATGAGGTACCTGATCTCAGACGGGGTTTGTGACCCGCTTTCAGGGGGGAGAAAACAAATCTCCCATAAATAAAAAATATATACAGCAGTGTCGTAATGAGGCTGCCATACTGGAGCCACAGGCCCGTTAGGGCCTCTTCCAGGAATTCGTCCATATATTAACATAACCTCAGACAGCAACTATCTGATCTTGCATTCCAACCCACCAAAGCTTGTGATTTCTTTAAATGATATATGCAGAATAAATTGCATAGACTAAAAGCTAATTCAAACTTAGTTCTGCTGCGTTTGAAGGAGATTGATAAATAAGCTTCCTAAGTAATTTTTTTTCTTGACCTGTTGTCATGGCTTGTACTTTTGAATGTAAGTTTTGAAAGATAATGATGCATTTATATGATCTTGAGAATAGAATCATAGCGATGAATGTTTGTTTACTAGTCATGGTGTTACAGTGTGTGCTGCTGGAAGATCGCCTCAAGAATAAATACTGCATTGGCTGCCTGGAAGTAGATGCAGATACCAAGAAGGATAATCCTGGTACGGCTAATTTCTGCTTTAGTATTATCAATGTCAAGAAGGGAAGAATCTCTCTATCCTGCTGTTTTGGTACAGGTGCTTGTTGAAGATACTTTAGTGTGTGCTTTGCCTCCCAAGTAAATTTCTATTGCACAAATTCTGTAACTAAATATTTTCATGATGGCTTGCATTGCATCATATGCAAGTTTTAACACAAAGATACTGTTTGATTAACTCGATAATCTCCTTAAGAGTTTGGCAGCTAATGGAGTATACAGTGTGGGTAAATCTAACTAATAGCATCTCCTCACGGATCACCAAAATATTCTCATAGGTGATGAGATACGTAATGTACAACACGTTTGTGATGATTTTATTTGGGGGACGGCCTTAGTTTGGCCACAAAGGCTCTTTAAAAATCTGGTAGGTGCCTCAAATTCTATGTCCAAATCAAGTGCTTTACTTTGCCACTTATTTTACGTGTTTTGGGATTACATCATACAGTACTGCATTTCGAGATGTCAGCTCCATCACGCAAGGGTGCATCTAGCAGGAAAGGAATTAAAGTGAAGAGTCTGAGCCTGCAGGAAAAGGTGAAAGTGCTGGCAAGGATAGATGCAGGTGCATCCTTGGGTGCTGTTTGTGCTGAGTTTGATATCAAATCCAACACATTCTATGATATCAAGAAAAACAAAAAAGATTCGTGGCCA
This sequence comes from Cancer borealis, assembly GCA_036785275.1. Classification (NCBI taxonomy): domain Eukaryota; kingdom Metazoa; phylum Arthropoda; class Malacostraca; order Decapoda; family Cancridae; genus Cancer; species Cancer borealis. The sequence continues at coordinate 31,045 of JAXIVD010001238.1, read as the reverse complement.
TGCCCACACTTTGGATGACACAAGCACCTCCAACACTCCTGGGAAGAGGATTAAGCTAGACAAGAATGTCCTCCTGGATGCATCTGATGATCCTAAGATAGGTAGGATTATTAGATCAGAGTCTGACGTAAAGGACTTGCAGGGAGACTTAGAGTGGGTGGTCAGGTGGCAGATGGAATTTAATATTGACAAGTGTAGAGTCATGAATGTTGGTAACTTGGAAGGAAAAATCCTCACAACAGGTACAACATAAGCAAGGTAATGCTGAATAGATCAGAATGTGAGAGAGACTTGGGTGTACAGGTTAGCTCAGAAAACAATGTACTGAGGCTAGAAATCGAGCTAATAAAGTGTTAGGAATCATTGCTAGGAGTGTCAAAAGTTGAAGTGCTGAAGATATCTGGTGTTAATCAGACCTCACCTCGACTATGCAGTACAGTTCTGGTCCCCGTATCATAGAATGAATATAGGATTGTTAGTCAGTGCAGAGAAGGATGACCAAAATGATACAGGGGATTAAAAATTTTAGTTATGAAAGGAGACAAGCTTTTGAAGTTACTGGTGAGGTGTAGAGTAAGAGGAGACATTACTCCCCTCTCTGCGTGTTGTCTTTTCATGAGAGAATGCAGAGGAGGTGTTCCCAGACCCATTTACTGATCTTTTACTACCTGCAGGGAACACAGTGGAAGTATTTTTACAGTTCCACTACAGGCCAAGTATACCACTATTCATTCATCACCTTTAACTACATGCTACCATTTTCACAGAACCTTATGAAAACTGTACCATGTAAGAGACCAGGCAGTTATATTTGGCACATTACAAATTTCTCTCCACTAGCTGTGAGTGAGGAGGCTGCCCGAAGAACCGTCCAAGAGATTCAACACAGACATAATAGTGAGGATCAGCCCCACACCTCTGCTGCATCCCCTTCTCCCTCCACCTCATGCAGTCAAGTGCCTGCGCCCACACAGAATGTTGCCACCTCTACTACAATAGCTCTGGCGTGCCAGAAACAAAATGCAAAGAAAACGTAAGACTTGAAGCCTCAGGTTATGTTGGTTTTTCTTAAAAGCAAGTCATAATTATGTGAAAATGAAAAATATTAATTGAAATTAATGAAGTTCAAGAATATGGTAATTATAATGTTAAAATTTTATGGTTTTGTCTTGGACCACCTAACAGGTTAACAGTACATGGCATGGACCTGTCAGAGAATGCCGAGGAGGCAGTGGCTGCACTCCGAGACAAGCTGATTTGGGCAACAGGGCAGCTGAGTGCCACCACCAGCATCCACGAGGCACAAAACTTGGCGGGTCTCATTACAGAAACCTGCAAGGCCATCACTGCACTCAAGGAATTGTAGGTGTGATGGTACAAGAGTTTCCCTCCATAATACATGTGATGCAATGAGTGATAAGTGATGAGGTGGAGGTGTTGCTCCAGCACCACTACAAGGCTAGTCCTTGGCGTACGCTGCCAGCCCCAAGGCACTACTACTCCTTTGTAATGACTTGGGCACAGTTGTTACAGCCATGTTCCTTATAGCTTTGTTCAGCTTTAAATGTGGATTGCCTAAAGACAGCAAGTGATGTGAAGGTTAGTTGTAGCAAAAATATTATGTGTATTTTTTTATACTTGATTTTTCCATACACAATCAGACATCCGAGAAAAGCAGAAAATTAATGCATGCACCTCATTTCAGTTATTATAGTGTTCGTTGGCCTTATTATGCAATGAAAATACATCGATGACATTTAATAACCCTTTTTAGGTGTTGCTTATACAGTAGGCTGCCACACTTGACAGGCAGCTGATGCTGTGATTGCCAGTAATGCAGGAATGTGTGCACAAAGTTGTGATCCTCTTCGACAAATAAAAATAAGGTCCACTGTTGTGTCTTAGGATATAAAGTCACCCTTTTTTGGCTAGACAGTAGGACCTGCAGCTCCTTGCCTTAATAATAATTGTCAAATTTTACTATCTGCAGGTTTTTTTCTTATATATGCTGAGTGGTCGTTCTTTTTAAATGCGGTTGTCACTCCCACTGTTTACACACAACCTCACAAACTGACTCCAGCTAACTTGCAAAGCAGAGAAGGCTTATTGCTGAAGACCATGAGAAACACCGGCAAACTCGTGTCATGTTATTATAGTGATGCAACCATACATGATGAGATATTATTAATGCTTAAAGAAAATGAATACCTCTCTATATAAGACTAGTAATTTATGGTTTTGAGTTAAAGGGAGTGAAATGTATGAATATAATCTATCACATGAGTTATCATCACTTAAACGTGTCATCAGTGTGGCTCAGGCTAAGGGCCGTACCATAAAACCTTTCACTAGGCGATTGCCAACCCTGGTGAAAGGCTTAATAGTACAACCCGAAGACTATAAAGGTTGTACCATTAACCCCTTCCCGGCGGAGGATCTATATATAGACGTTTCGAAACTGGGACTTTTTGTCGGCGAGTCTATATATAGACGTTTGCTCTCATTTGACCACACTAAGTTGTAGCATGGTCTATATATAGACGATTCCTTACTAGTAACAAAATTAATACAATAAATTTGTATTTGGCATCTCAAACTCCCAGACACTTGCCGAGTCGCCGACATTGGCTCTCAAGGACAGTCACCGCATGTGTTCTGTCGGTGGCGGATGTGCTACGCACATAAGCTAATACTGGGAATTTTTGCATTTTTTCTACTTTCTTTTATTATTAGTCTATCATGTCAAGGAGAAAGAGACCTCTTGAACCGGAAGAAATAACAGCTTTGGTAGTTGAGGATATAGATGATGATTTCTTGGATGATTTTGATGATTCTGACTCATCTACTCTGAGTGCTTCCAGTAATACAGAATCATAGCCTGAAGTTGAGCCAGATGGCCAGTCTGATGTTGAAGAAGAAACAAACGCTGATGATGATATTCAATATAACTGGCAAAGTCAATCAGCTGTTGACAGAGAGCCTTTCCCTTTACGGGAGATAGTGGTGTAAAACTTGTCCTGGAAGATGACCAGTCACCTTTAGAAATATTTCATGCTTTTTTTGATGATGAATTACTGGATCACATTGTATCAGAGACCAATAAGTATGCAGTAAAAGTTTGTGATGAAAAAAGGAGGAAGGGTAAAATGAAGAGAAAAAGCAGAGACTTATTATGGAGAGATACTAACAAAGGAGAAATGTATGCATTCCTTGGATTGATGCTTTTACAAGTCCTGGACATTGCCTTTGCAATGGGTGTGAGTGACTCCAAACATTCATATAAATATATTAATATGCATTATAACCAGTCAAACATAAATAACATCTATATATAGATTCAGTTGTTTGTTCAGTTTTGCGGCAGAGTCTATATATAGACGTCAATCGTGAATGCCCAATTGCGGGGAAACTATATATAGACGTATGGATGAAAGTCGGCAGAGTCTATAAATAGACAATTTTTTATTTGGTAGTACATACATCTGGCCTGCCGCCGGGAAGGGGTTAAACCTTATGCCAGGGCTGGCTAAAGGTATAATGGTACAACCTTTATATTCTTTGAGTTGTTGTACTATTAAGTGATGGTGATGGCTTGGTGACAGGTTTTATAGTATGGTATCGTGTGGCGTTTCAAGACTCCAGTCATCACCTTCAGGGTGGAGCCACGGCCACACACAGCTGTCTGCTCACGAGTTTCACAATACAATAATTGCTAATTTGGAATACTCGTACTTTAAAAACTGTTATGAAGACTGGTGTAGTTTTTATTAAGAATTCTAAATACATAGACATGGAAAAATAAGAGGAAAAAAAAAACTTTGATTATTGTGATGCTCTGTGAATGCTTGCTAAAGGCTTCTTTTACTAAAAAATAAACCCTTTGGCAAATGAAAATGTTTTTATTGGTAAAACTCAAACTTGAGAATTTCCTTTTATAGCAAAGTAACAGCATAAACCATTCCATATATTTTTTTTGTTGCTTTTTTTATATATATTTTTTTTAGTGTACAGTGCAATAAGATCATGAACACACCAGGAGACATAACTAAATGATACAAACTTCCTTTCAATGTGGGTTGAGGCAGGATGGGCAAACAATAAACTAAAATGAAAACACTGAAAACACATCCAAAGCACTCAATGGCTTCAGAGACATCATGAAAACGCCAATATCTAGGTCTCCATTTACTTGCTACGAGGGTTCAGCAACCAACACCACCTACTTGAAGAGAGACTGTGGATAGGAAAGTATGAGGAGGGAGACAGATCATGCTGAGTGCTGTGCCCCTCCTTTCCCGCCCACCAATGGCTTGTGACAGTCTGGACGTGATGCTCCCACCACCAGCAGCTATCACTTGCCGTGCCAGTGGATTTGTACTGTTCTTCCCAGGAATGACTGGGAACTACCGTGTTTACTGCTGCCACAGGCTTTATCCCAACTACTATAAGGTTGAGATCTGCAGGAAACACCATTTATATATGTATGCCTGGAAGTTTTATGTTATATTCCACAGGCTTTCTCCCAACTACCAGTGTAAGAATCCTTGCTGGAAACACCACTGATATGTGTACCTGGAACCTCTTATCATGTAATACTGCCAAAATCTAATCTGTATGATTGCACTTGAGTATAACCTCAAGAAACACTGCACTGTATGTAGAAGACTGGACAGCTCTTGAGAAAGGCATGTGCTTGTATTATAAGGCTTGAGTGCTGCTCGTCAGCCTGATGTAGCAAGTGATGGACTGCTGATAATTAGTTGCAGATGTAAGGTGAACAACCTTTATAAACCCAAACCCAAGTCTAACCAGTAAAGTGTAACTAGTGTATTGATCAACATCTAATCAATTCTGTTCATAATTAATTTCTGCACACATTTTGATACATTTAATTCATTCTACTGTGTTAAGTTTATAAATCTGGTTAATCATGATTTTGGAATTGGTACCATTTGTCACACACAGGCTGCTGCACCACAACCTCTAGAATACAAGTACATTTTAGTGATTTCCAGGTACAGGATCTAGAAGTAGCGAGTGAGTGTTGCAGTGTCGGGAGGTTAGTGACCAGCTTGAAGATTACTCCCAACACCAGACATTATGAATCTGATGGAGCAAGGAAGGCCAATCCCCATCCAAGGCTCCCAGGTGCTAGCAAGGGCCCTGGCAGCAGTGTTCCCCCTCTTAGTTAGCCTTGGCAGCCTGGCGTCGTAGCAGGATATAGATCTTCTCCTTTATCCAGTCTTTGTTATAAGGTGCATAGGTGTTGGTGCTCTTTTGGTACCTGTAAACAGCATTAGAGTGTGAGTCAGTCTGGGATCTTCAGTAAAACATAATATTAATGCTGTGACTTCAATAACTTCCTTGCTTACGATCAAGGTCACTCACACTAAGCAGGAGAGGTCCGCCAGCTGATCGATGAAGTCAAAGAGCTGTGAGATGTCGTAGGTGATGCTTGGCGTGTTGGGGTTCATGCGCTTGAGGTGTTCCTCATAGATCTTACACACACCTGCTTGGGGACATGAAGGAAGGGCGCTGTTCCAAATCTCTCTTAAGTAACAAGTGAAAACTTACACTAAACATCTTATGCTCAAAATAAAGGGAAACCATACTTATACTTAAAATGTAAAGGCAGAAAGTCATCTCAATATATATTACTCAAGAGGAAAAGCCCAAATAAAATTGTGCCAATATCAGTATGTTATGAATGCCAATGAATAATTCAATAATAAACACAAATCTTACTCAGTCAAAGTAAGATCTAATATTTAGACGAAATTATTCTTTAATAATAAAAAAAAAATGCATTTATTCCACCTCTAAGAGCAGCATTATTCACAACTAACCTTCCATACACTCGTTGACACTCTCATAATCAGAAAATGTCCTCGTTTCTGGCTTGGGTCCTGGCTGTACCAGAAGGATTGTGTGAGCCTGAACAAAAAGCAAAAGGAAAGACAATTTTTAGTACTCAAGTAAATATCTTAGTTCCCTCCCCTGTGGTAGTGAAACCTGACCTGGTTATAAATCAGCAGCCAGGCTGGAAGAAAATTGTCACTATATTCCGTGCCCTTTTGTATGTTTCTTCTTATTACGAGACAAGGCATAGAGGGCAACGGTAGATTAAATGATGCCACTTTGGCTTGTAATCTACATGGAAAAAGTATCTACACCGTACAAATTTTATTTTGGAATGATATCTACATAGTAAAATATATTATAACATATATATAACAAAGAAAATGTAATTGAAATAGTTAGGTTAGGTTAGGCTAACTTAACCTAATCTCTAGATCGCATACCCAAGTAGATTCATGACACGTAGATAACAAACCAAAGTAGCACTGAATACTGTCACCATATTCCGTGTTGTAAAAGGTGACTATGAGAGATAGAGTGAGGGGACCGGGGAGCCCCTCTGTATGTTTCATCTTAATACGAGACAAGACATTAAATTCTCTACAAACCTTTCTTGAATTTATTGACAGTATTTTTTTTAACCCTTTTGATCCAAGTGCTTTTGACCAGTCTATGTAAAAGGGGAATCAACGAACACTCACATCAGTATCTTCCTCAAATTTAAGTCGATAACATCAGTGTAACACTTTGTACCCATTACAATGCTATATTAGGTTTAATTGAGTTTGGTAGACTGCTTGCTGAAGTTTAAAGGTTTAGGTAGACCGCATGCTAGTATAAGTGGACAAATAGACTGTACGCTAAAGTGGTCCCGTAGATGTCTTGTCTCGGGTATCCATCTTTAAGGGTGATAAGCTGAGTATATAGGTAGTCCTGCGGCGGGGACTGCAAGACTACTACCACCACATTCCCTGCAGGTCAATGGACATTAAAGAATACTTTCCATAAGCAATTTTCGGTAAATCTGCATAACTACTGCTCGGACGATATTGATATAAATAAGAAGTGGTACATACTATACATAATGTACTCAGCACATCTGTGAAGGTTTCAGGCAGTGCTCGTTATTAAAGTTAAAGTTAAAGTTGCATGGGTTTCAGTTCCGGTATCCATCAATGAAGATGCTCTCCAGAACGTCAGCCAGGCAAGCCCAACCCCCCACTGTGGTGCCCGACCACAGCAGTTCCTCCCCAGTAAACAGCTTAAGCATCACAAGCCCGGGCGGGGACTCGATCTGCCGACCAAGCGAATGCAAGACCAGCACGCTACCACTGTACTAGCCAGGAGGATTATAATCAAATATAGCCATAATATGGCAATCCAGGAAAAAATCTAGGGTGAAATGCCTAATAAATGGGTAATAAACTGCAAAAAGCTTATATAACCTAACCAAACCAAACCTAACATAATCTAATCATAACCTAACCATAACCCAACATAACATAATCAACCTAACATAACTTAAAAGATGCTTTACCACGTAAATAATGGTGAGCACCACCTGAAACCTTCACAGACTTGTTAAGTACACTATGTATAGTATGTACCATTTCATATTTATTTTGATATCGTCCGAGCACTATTTATGCAGAAATACCCAATTTTCAACTGTTAAATTTTCATCTTAATTACCACTGGCAGCCTCACCCACCAACTAATACATACCAATTTTGGCCTAACTTAACTGAACAATACAATCTTAGTGGGGTTGTTTTATAGTTTTGTCGACACAACAGTTTTGAAGACTAGTGTAGCAATAGCCATCAGACCAGAAGAATATCTCACATTACCTGTGATTGCATGGTGAACTTTACACCCTAGAGTGAGATTTACAAGTACAAAAACAAACAGCATGTGAAAAGTGCCGAGTTGTCTGTTGAGAATGTTAAAAATAATAACAAAACGTAATCAATGCGGAAAAAACAAAAAATAATAGTAATGGCAGCAAACGTTTTGGTTCATGTTGTCAAACCTTAATTTCAGTGGCTTTATTTTGTTGAGTAGGTCGACACGAGTGCTGTTTTGCCCTTAGACCAGCACACTTCAGGAGAAACTAAATTGTTCGTGTTTCTAGCAACAAACCGACAATTGACTGAGGCACAAAGTCTACACGTATATCTATAATAAGTAAACATTATGAAGCTTGGGCAAGAAGGTCACAACGCTGGAGAAGGTATAAAACTTCCCCCAAAATTCGTCAGGTAAAGATCATGCTAGGAGGTAAGGGCCGCATCTCCACCCTCCCACACCCTCATTACTACACTATTATCACCACTAACACACCTCACCAAGCCTACAATACCCTCATCACCTTTTAAGAACACCATACGAGTGGGCGTATCACCAACCACACACTAAGTCACCCAGAATCGACAAAGTATAATACGACTCCCTACCTACAGTCTGCCCCAGCTAGACCGGTCGAGGCCTACACTTCCCTCAAACAGCTAAATTAAACACCATTCACCCTTGTCTATCCCTGTTTTTCAGTCTATAAGTGAAGGGGAATTAGGTGTGCAGGTCGTACCATAACTGTGACGCGTGGAGGCAGCAATATAAGGGTCGTCAGATGCACTCCTTCCCAAACAAGCCACCACTGGATACTGGACGAGCCTTCCTTCCCCTCACATACACGGTCACTCAAACGCCCATCCTCCTATCCTCCTCCCTCTCCCCTCCTCAAGGTAAAGGTAGTTATATCTAAATGGTTAGGATTTTTTGTGATTGTTTTATTCATGTATTAATAGGGAAAATGCCATTGCAGCCTGTGAAATGTAGGCAATAAATATATCAACGCTCGTAGTGCATTTGAGTACAGTGCCGATGACAGTGGCGAGTTGCAGGATAACTTTTTAAACAAACCTAGGTGAGACTTGAATATTTCTTTATCTATAGTGGCATGTATATTTCCCAGCATGAATATAACTGCTTATTACGCTTATGGAGATTTTATGATTGGTTGTTTGTAATTTATTAGATTCTAATTATACTATAGTAGAGTTTATTAGCCGCGCTTACGTATAGAAATGGATCAGTAATGTGGTGTCACTAATTGCAGACTATTATGAAGTGTTCAGAACTAGACCCTATATTCATAAGTGTAATCAAAAGCTTCATCATCATGTTCTCCTTATTCTTCTTCCTCCTCCTCCTCGTTGTATACAAATCTCCCTCACAAGACAAGAATGTACAATCAGTTCTGACACAACATATACGAGGAGGAGGAGGAGGAGGAGCGATGGGGCAAACGCGTGTGTTGACAGTCAATAATATTTCTTTAGACTTCTAGGGTTATCTCAAGGCCATACAAAAGATGCCCATAGTTTTTATTCTCTCTCTCTCTCTCTCTCTCTCTCTCTCTCTCTCTCTCTCTCTCTCTCTCTCTCTCTCTCTCTCTCTCTCTCTCTCTCTCTCTCTCTCTCTCTCTCTCTCTCCTACTGAAAAGTCCTAATTGTTCAAGTATGAGTAATGTTATTAATCTTTTCTATTATGCCTTCACGATGAAAAAAAATGAGGATTGACAATCATATCAGAACTTATAGATTGAAGCGTTTTATTTATTGAGCTACAGCTGAGGTCAACCTTCGTGATAAAATAGAGCATATGGTCAAATCACAGGACGATAAGCACGAGGAAGATAACATTGAAGGAGAAGGATAGGAAATAAACGAGGGAGAAGGGAAATAGGAAAAATAATTACGACTAAATATAGGAGACGCAAATATCAGATATAAAGTTTGTGCTTTTAGGTATTAGGCTATACCTGCTTTCGTGGACTACCTCCTCTTATTCTACAGTTGTTCATCATTAATACAATAAACAAATTAAGATAGAAACATAAGAGGTAATAAAAGTAAAGAGGAGAGAGGAAGAGAAGGAAGAAGAGGTGGCATCGATGGTATAGTGGTGGTGGGTCAGAATTTATTATTTAGTCTGTCTTGGATACACAGTGTGACAACATCTTGCGCATCAACGCTCTGCTTCACTGTCCTTCTTCACCGCTGTACAATAACTTACCTGCCTCTCACACACCTGTCACGCCCTTCAGTAATTAAGGACGAGAACCAACGTGCAGGTGTGTTCATTCTCACTATTTATTTCACATTGCATATCATCACATTGTTAGCTTAGAGTATTTTGTTACATGAATATACAGGTTAGGAGAGGATACTTGGGACTGTGTATGATCAAACGTGTTATTCTGCTCGTGATGAAAGTGATATCAGGGAATATAGATAACAGTTAATAATTAGAATGGAGAGGTTTGTGAGGAATGGAAACATAGATTCATATATAACAACATAACAAGGCAGTAGTTTGGAGTAGAGGCAGGACAACGTACGAGACTCTCTTCGTGTTACAGTCTCCGTCCATTCATCTGTATTCCCTCGTGACCCTTGAGGCGTATTGAATGTAATCGCAGAGTTACCCTCCTCGCATACAAATTCAACGTTGTCTATATAGAAAACGGTGTCGAGAAATGGAGAACGTTGGAGATAATTCCGTAATAAGAATGACCTAAGATGAAATACGAAACAAAGGAGGTGACGAAAAGACGAGTAAACGAGAAGTAGAATATAATTTATTTATAACGTGTGGGACATATTTATGGAATGCTCGTCAAACACACTTGATCCCATTGTATTGATAACTTCCAGATGTGTGAGTAGCTACATGTAAAGTGGTTGATGGTAGATGATATAGTAACTTATGATATATGTATGTGTGTGTGGGAGAAGTCTAACAATGGTGTCTTATGTATAGTTAGGTGTACTGCAAGGAACATATAGAGTTGGATTATATTGTTTTTATTTGTTATATCATATTATTTGCCTTGATTCTCTTTTTATTCTGTATTGACTTGATTATCTGAACACGAAGGCCAACAAAATGAACATGTCCGGAGATTTTTAAAACTTATACGGATTTAAATGGATAGTTTAGTGTATGTTAATCCTGCCCATAAATTCAGTTTGTCTGTGTACTACATTAGATAATATTTTCCAGTTTACCAACTTCGTGTGGCATATCACTAGACACTATATATAGCCCTCGCAAAATTATCATAATTAATTAGTTCCTTCGTCACGCTCACACCCGAATTTTTTTTTTTTTGGAGAAATATTAAGTGAGGAAGGACAGGCTATGTGTATCCATAGTTTCAAGTGCGAGATAACAATGCGTGTAAGCAAAGTTCCTCTGATTCTGCATGCTAGAGTGATGGTGGGTGGCGTGCATGCACTATACATGAGCTGATTCAGACCTTGCCTAAAACCTACCTTGGGCCCCTCCTCGCCTTTAAATCCCGGCGAACGATCTTTTACGAGTTTCATCAAGTGGTGGAAATTCATATACTTTGGATGTTGTTATGTAGTGTTATTAATTTTGTTGTAATCGTAATCAGTGGTAGCCTACGTGTGGGACCCTACACGTTTCACCACTGCATGCCGATCATGATGACTACAAAGACACCCAGAAGCTGCATAACAAGTGGTGTATTATTGTTTAATTTCGTTTTTGTTTTTAATATCATAATTTTTCAGGAATACGACCTCACATGCGTGGAAAAGGGTATTTCCGTAAAACACGTGCTGCCCCACGCTATATATATATATATATATATATATATATATATATATATATATATATATATATATATATATATATATACACACACATATATATATATATATACACACACACACACACACACACACACGTATGTTTTTATGTTTATTGTTTTCCCACTCCTTGGATGGGCGGGAGTGGCCACCCCTCATCACACACACCTTAACCTTAACAAGTATTCAAAAAGAAAATGATACAAAAGATGAACACTCAAATAATTTATATACAAGGTTAAACTCCAGTGGGCAATGTAAATGAAAATGTTGTTTATGTACTAAATATGATAAAGATTCATATTAGACCACTCTTCAATAGTAGCAAGAAGAAAATGTTTTTTATAATGCAATTTTGTGTTTTGTAAGATTCCAAACTTCATTTTCCTTTATAAGTATCCGTATTATAAAAGAAATGTCAATGTGCCATTTAATCAAAAGTTATTAAAAAAACTAAACTTGAACAAAAAAATACATATACTCTGGAAATATATTTTCCTCTATAAACCATGATGATTATTTAAGGAGACAAAGTGGTAAATGGATTTTTTTTAAAGCCACTTTATAACCTAATAACTAGACCCTCTCAGTCATGTAACGACCCATCAAAGACTGATATCCTAGACTGCCGGCTGCTTCTGAACTTGGTGCCTTTGTGTGCCTGCTGAAAGAAGGCTTGGGTGAAGGTCTGGGCGGCGACGCACAGCCCGCTGCACCTTGGTAGTCTGGTTGTTCTGTGTCATGGCACCAAAGTTGATTAGGTATCTGAACTGCGAGACCTTGAAGGAAAGAGGCACATCAGGGCGTAGTAAGTAGTGAGCTTCAATATTTGCCGAGGTGATGTTGCTCTTCTGACTGGCCTGCCCAGTAGTATCTGCTTGCCCATACTTCACCCAACTTCCCTTGACATCACAAAAGAACCAGCTAAAGGTACAGGCCTTGGCATGCTTAGGTGCAGCACCGGCCTGCACACAGAGGCGGCGTAATGCAACCACCTTTGAATAATCTGAATTGGTCAGCACCATGGCCTCAAAGTTAGCATACCATGTGTCCTGGTCCAGCACCTCCTTCAGGCGCTGCAACTGGTCCGGGTTGAGGACTGGCAACTTAACCCCATTCTTGGCTGGATTGCAAAAGGCCAATTCCAGGCAGGTGACAAGGGCCCCAGGCAGGTTGAACCAGGAATCCTGCCCCTTCAACTGACACACCTGCCAGTGGAAAGGCTGGGATGCATGTAGCCTCATACATCCCTCGTCTTCCTTCAAACATATGCCCTCCACAGAGAAGCGACAGATCTCTGTGATGTTAACATTGCCCGTGCGGTGGTAGTCCCATACTGTTTGCCTGCCACCTTGTGCCCCACTTGAGGGAGATGTGCTGTTCGAAGGATGTCTTCTATCTTGTCTATGTACAGCCTTATTACCATTGCCTTGGCCTGATCCTTTGCTTTTCACTGACCTTGTATCTGATGAGTCCATATCCATGCTGCCTCTGCTTTCCCGGGTATGTGACACTGAAGAATCTACTTTCTTCAAAGGATCACCATTTAGTCCAAACATTTGTTTCGCACGATCAAAGAAAGATTTTTGTGTCTTTGGGTTTGAGTCATTTACGACGGCTCTGCTGCCTATCAGTGACTGTGATAGAAGCAGGGGTTTGGTGGCACCAGCAGTGACCAAGTTGGGATTGGCACTTAACAGTGTCATAATAATGTCCATGATAGTTTCATTGACAGATATTCCATGAGTAGTCAGCAGCAAGCAGCAGGTTGGATCATTAAAGGGATTGTGGTTGAGGCCACACTTAGGTTGGTCACACTTAGCACGTCCCACCACAAAACGGAGGCAAAGGTGCAGTGCCTGGCAGTCAGTCTTGTCACACTGGCCATTGTTGTAGTCTCGACACACGTCTAGGCAGCCCGAGGATGGTGTCACGGCAGGAATGAGGTACCGCAATAGTCTTTTCAAGTATGTTACCTGCAAGTGTTCCAGGCTAAACATCTTGAAGACGGCCTTGTTGTGTTCTGAGTGGAGTGAATGACCATAAGGACAAGGTAACTCTGAGCACCAGCTGGAAATGTAGGTGCTGCACACGTGTAACTCACGGCAGGATGGGCCATTGGTGCACCCACGGGCAGACAGGTGAGCTCGACACAGCCTTATCTGTGGCTGCAGCTGCACTCCGTCCCAATTCATGTGGAATATGTGTGGGAAAGCTGCAACAACCTGGCGCACAGATTCAGGATAAAAAAAATGATATTGGAAGAGGCTAATAAGCGTGGCGTGGAAAGTGGGGCGCTCTGCCAAGACACCCACCAGCTGCTCGGGCTCTAAGATGCTTCTTTCACCTTTGTCATAATTAATATAAACACTGTTTGAAGCAATGGCACCAAGGGTGTCACCTCGGCCTCCATGGTAATACTTGGAGGGGTTGTGTTGCTCCTGCTGCTGGTTCCAGTAACTTCCTGAGTGATATGGACGATAATCGTAGCTCCTCCTTGGGTACTTGTGTCTCCAAGGGAGTTCGTGTCCACGCTGCATGTTGACCATCCTATCCTGTCTCCAAGGGTGTGAAGGCCTTAACCCACCACGTGGAATAGGCCCTTCATACCGTCCTATCCAGTGGTGCCCCCCACGCCCACACCCACGACCCCTGCTTCCACCCCATCTGTGTGTCTCCTGTCTAGCATAACGCATCCTGCTACCCTCACCTTCAGACCTATAATACTGTGGCCTGCTAGCATTACCTTCATCACTCCTAGGATGATGAGTCCTGCCCAGCTCTTCATCATTATGCTGTGGAGTCCTGCAGTCTTCTTCATCATAATGCTGATGACTCCTTCTGTCTTCATCTTTCCCATCAGGGTAATGCTGCTGATTTCTTCTATCTTGCTCTTCATCACCATCATCACCATCACCGTCATTATCATCATCATAAGAATAATGTGGCCTGCTATTCTGTTCTTCATCTTTATAATCATGTTGTAGCCTGCTGTCCTGCTCATCATCTTTACAATGATGTTGTGGCCTGCTGTCCTGCTCTTCATCTTTATAATGATAGTGTGGCCTGCTGTCCTGCTCTTCATCTTTACAATGATGTTGTGGCCTGCTGTCCTGCTCTTCATCTTTACAATGATGTTGTGGCCTGCTGTCCTGCTCTTCATCTTTATAATGATAGTGTGGCCTGCTGTCCTGCTCTTCATCTTTACAATGATGTTGTGGCCTGCTGTCCTGCTCTTCATCTTTATAATGATAGTGTGGCCTGCTGTCCTGCTCTTCATCTTTATAATGATAGTGTGGCCTGCTGTCCTGCTCTTCACCTTTACAATGATGTTGTGGCCTGCTGTCCTGCTCTTCATCTTTACAATGATGTTGTGGCCTGCTGTCCTGCTCTTCATCTTTATAATGATAGTGTGGCCTGCTGTCCTGCTCTTCATCTTTACAATGATGTTGTGGCCTGCTGTCCTGCTCTTCATCTTTACAATGATGTTGTGGCCTGCTGTCCTGCTCTTCATCTTTATAATGATAGTGTGGCCTGCTGTCCTGCTCTTCATCTTTACAATGATGTTGTGGCCTGCTGTCCTGCTCTTCATCTTTACAATGATGTTGTGGCCTGCTGTCCTGCTCTTCATCTTTACAATGATGTTGTGGCCTGCTGTCCTGCTCTTCATCTTTACAATGATGTTGTGGCCTGCTGTCCTGCTCTTCATCTTTACAATGATGTTGTGGCCTGCTGTCCTGCTCTTCATCTTTATAATGATGGTGTGGCCTGCTGTCCTGCTCTTCACCTTTACAATGATGTTGTGGCCTGCTGTCCTGCTCTTCATCTTTATAATGATGGTGTGGCCTGCTGTCCTGCTCTTCACCTTTACAATGATGTTGTGGCCTGCTGTCCTGCTCTTCATCTTTACAATGATGTTGTGGCCTGCTGTCCTGCTCTTCATCTTTACAATGATGTTGTGGCCTGCTGTCCTGCTCTTCATCTTTACAATGATGCTGTAGCCTGCTGTCCTGCTCTTCATCTTTACAATGATGTTGTGGCCTGCTGTCCTGCTCTTCACCTTTATAATGATGTTGTGGCCTGCTGTCCTGCTCTTCACCTTTATAATGATGTGGCCTGCTGTCCTGCTCTTCACCTTTATAATGATGTGGCCTGCTGTCCTGCTCTTCATCTTTATAATGATGTTGTGGCCTGCTGTCCTGCTCTTCACCTTTATAATGATGGTGTGGCCTGCTGTCCTGCTCTTCATCTTTATAATGATGTTGTGGCCTGCTGTCCTGCTCTTCATCTTTACAATGATGTTGTGGCCTGCTGTCCTGCTCTTCACCTTTATAATGATAGTGTGGCCTGCTGTCCTGCTCTTCACCTTTATAATGATAGTGTGGCCTGCTGTCCTGCTCTTCATCTTTATAATGATGGTGTGGCCTGCTGTCCTGCTCTTCATCTTTACAATGATGTTGTGGCCTGCTGTCCTGCTCTTCATCTTTACAATGATGTTGTGGCCTGCTGTCCTGCTCTTCACCTTTATAATGATGTTGTGACCTGCTGTCCTGCTCTTCATCTTTACAATGATGTTGTGGCCTGCTATCCTGCTCTTCATCTTTACAATGATGTTGTGACCTGCTGTCCTGCTCTTCATCTTTACAATGATGTTGTAGCCTGCTGTCCTGCTCTTCATCTTTACAATGACGGTGTAGCCTGCTGTCCTGCTCTTCATCTTTACAATGATGTGGCCTGCTGTCCTGCTCTTCATCTTTACAATGACGGTGTAGCCTGCTGTCCTGTTCTTCATCTTTACAATGATGTTGTGGCCTGCTGTCCTGCTCTTCATCTTTACAATGATAGTGTGGCCTGCTGTCCTGCTCTTCACCTTTACAATGATGTTGTGGCCTGCTGTCCTGCTCTTCACCTTTATAATGATAGTGTGGCCTGCTGTCCTGCTCTTCACCTTTATAATGATAGTGTGGCCTGCTGTCCTGCTCTTCACCTTTATAATGATAGTGTGGCCTGCTGTCCTGCTTTTCACCTTTATAATGATAGTGTGGCCTGCTGTCCTGCTCTTCACCTTTATAATGATAGTGTGGCCTGCTGTCCTGCTCTTCACCTTTATAATGATAGTGTGGCCTGCTGTCCTGCTTTTCACCTTTATAATGATAGTGTGGCCTGCTGTCCTGCTCTTCACCTTTATAATGATAGTGTGGCCTGCTGTCCTGCTCTTCACCCTGTATCCCTGTGTCTTGCTCACTTCCATATGGTTGTAGTTTCGTGATGGATTGTAGCAATGCATGGATCTCTTCACCATCTGTCCTTGCCTGTCGAGGGAAAATTAGTTACTATACATATGTTGGCATTTTGGTTGCAAGTTGCTGGATGAGTTAAGAATGGAGGCTGAAGGCTTTTCACACAGTACAAAGGAACCAATAAAGTGTGATCATAAGTCTGATATGTATTAAAATGTGATCTAGTCTGATGAGTACAAAGATGTGGAGGTTAAATGTCATATCTTCTGGATCTATTTGTAGGCCAGAGTACAGCATGACTCTCTGCCTTCCATTACATTAAGTTGGTTTAATAATTTTTGCACCGTTTCCTAAGAGATGTAGACCCATGATGAGTGGAGAGATGCAAGTATACTCAGTGAACAAAGGGTGCTGTGGTAGTGTACAAGTAATGACTGCACAAAACCTCCTTGATAATCAATAAGGAAAATAGGAATAACAGATGTTAGTTATAGTCTTCCCAGTCATGAGGTTACTATATCATGGCACATCTGTAACTCATTAATAGAAGGCATGTTACCATCACATTGCTAACTTACCCATCAGTCTCTTCCTCAGGGCATGAAGTTAACTGTAAATTTAAATGGTGTGTAAGTTAGAGGTATATAGTCTTGTGATCATCATCGTCATCATCAGTGTGTGTGTGTGTGTGTGTGTGTGTGTGTAAAACAACCCACCTGAGTTGTGGATTGAATCTTCTGACACACACTCCTGACCAGGGCCTTCTCAAAAGGGTCACTCATGTCCTCCTCCCACTCCATGGTGACGCTGTTGTCCACTGAAAGGGTCACAGGCTACATGACTAAAGGCACACATCACTACTCACACTAACGCAGGAACATCAAGCATGTCACGTGCATACAAATGGTGAATAATTTGATGTGGTGATTTGTTTGAGATGTCTGCATCCCACCTCACATGGCTGAGGTAAATACAGGTAGCATATGTTAACAGTAGGGCACATGAACTGGCAAAAGGGATGACTGCAATAGTAAATGGTGATAGGTTTAGTCATCTAAGTGCAGACACTTATGTTTGTATATATATTTATATTCAAACATCACACACACACACAGGCAGTGTTCATTATTAGACTATAAGTATAAGGGAGTGTTTATCTCTGCATGTTTCATATAACACAAGTGACAATAGTAATTCTTGACCATATACTGTCATGTCAAGATGAGGTGCCAGCTGGAAGTGTTCTATATTAGGAAGGAGGAGGGTGAGGCTGCAACAACAGGTGCTAAGGTATACATTTCCTTCCATCCTGACGCACTGAATAGCATCATGAAGGGAAATGGACAACAGACAGGCAGTGACGGAAAAAGTGTGACGCAACACTTACTTAGTTCTGTGTAGCTGTAGTGCATACCAGTCATCTGCAGCTCATCCCCTTGCGGCGGACCGTCCACGTGGTCACCTTCACGGGGCGGGTAGTTCATGTGGTCACCTTCACGGGGCGGGCCTGTCACGTGGTCACCTTCACGGGGCGGGCCTGTCACGTGGTCACCTTCACGGGGCGGGCCTGTCACGTGGTCACCTTCACGGGGCGGGGCTGTCACGTGGTCACCTTCACGGGGCGGGCCTGTCACGTGATCACCTTCACGGGGCGGGGCTGTCACGTGGTCACCTTCACGGGGCGGGGCTGTCACGTGGTCACCTTCACGGGGCGGGGCTGTCACGTGGTAACCTTCACGGGGCGGGCCTGTCACGTGGTCACCTTCACGGGGCGGGCCTGTCACGTGGTTACCTTCACGGGGCGGGCCTGTCACGTGGTCACCTTCACGGGGCGGGCCTGTCACGTGGTCACCTTCACGGGGCGGGTCGTCCATGTAGTCACCTTCACGGGGCGGATCGTTCATGTGGTCACCTTCACGGGGCAGGTCATTCATGTGGTCACCTTCACGGGGCGGGGCTGTCACGTGGTAACCTTCATGGGGCGGGACAATCACGTAGTCATCTTCACGGGGCGAGTTGTCCATGTAGTCACCTTCACGGGGCGGGGCAATCACGTGGTCACATTCACAGGGCGGGTGGTCATCTTTACGGGGCGAGTTGTTCACGTGGTCATCTTTACGGGGCGAGTTGTTCACGTGGTCATCTTTACGGGGCGAGTTGTTCACGTGGTCATCTTTACGGGGCGAGTTGTTCACGTGGTCATCTTTACGGGGCGGGTTGTTCACGTGGTCATCTTTACAGGGCGAGTTGTTCACGTGGTCATCTTTACGGGGCGGGTTGTTCACGTGGTCATCTTTACGGGGCGGGTTGTTCACGTGGTCATCTTTACGGGGCGAGTTGTTCACGTGGTCATCTTTACGGGGCGGGTTGTTCACGTGGTCATCTTTACGGGGCGGGTTGTTCACGTGGTCATCTTTACGGGGCGGGTTGTTCACGTGGTCATCTTTACGGGGCGAGTTGTTCACGTGGTCATCTTTACAGGGCGGGTTGTTCACGTGGTTGCCTTGACGGGGTGGGTCTCTTACGTGACGACCCCCATGAACGTGATACAAGTTTGGTTGGCGCCCCACGGTAACATGGACGAGGTCATCTTCTGTGAGAGTGTCGTAGAACATCTCATCTTCCTCAGTCTGGCTCTGGCGCCGCTCCTTCATGTCCTTGGGCATCTGCGAGGGTCACGGTAAAGGAGTATAAGGAATTAAGGATCTCCTACAGTGCTTGGCTCGTGATATAAAGGTTGTGAGTTCCATCTTGGCTCAGGGCAGATTAACTTGAGTCAGATATCGCGCTCGCTTTAACATTTACGTAATTATATAGCTAATAGTTACCTAGTTTGGGAATATTATTTTATTACCTTGTTTCACCTATGATATGGAAATTTATGTATATTTTACAGTGAGAGTGTCAGGAATTAAGAGATATTCACAATGTACGTTATCCGTGTTACTATTTGAAATATTAGATCAATGAATTGGTTGATGAAGTAACAAAGAATGCTGAACAGGAGACTATTATTATCGTTTTTCATTTCCTCGTTTTCCTTTCATCTGGCTACACTTTATTAACTTATGTGGTGTCTATGATCAGCTACAATCTATCTGCTTATCTGTCTCCCCCCACTATCACCCACAACCTTCGATCCTCCTCTCACCACGTACTGAACAAGTATCATACCAGACCGTCCTACCAGGGAGCTGCCATTCACCACCACCATCAATATCTCCTCCTGACTCCCTGACCGTTTATCATGTTTGTGTATATTTATCTGTTTCACTGTCTTTATTTATCTGTTTAACTATGTGTTTGTGTTTGTGTGTGTGTGTGTGTGTGTGTGTGTGTGTGTGTGTGTGTGTGTGTGTGTGTGTGTGTGTGTGTGTGTGTGTGTGTGTGTGTTTGCTTGGCTATTTTCATGGCTTAATTCATAACACGAAACACGATGCATTATGAAAACATGTTGCGCAGTTACACCGCTCTCTCTCTCTCTCTCTCTCTCTCTCTCTCTCTCTGAGCAGAAGTATTACAAGTTTAAATCAAGTACGACAAACGCAGTTATTTCAATAAGTATCATTACTACCTATCTACCTATGACTACATACCTACTCAACTATCTGTATATTCAAGCCGAAGCAACCATAGTAGTAGTAGTAATAATAATGATCTTATTTCACCGGAAGGGATAAGCAACACAAAGTGAATACAGCGAGTAATTTTGTTAAAAACTCTAAAGATACACGGAATTGCTAGAGTGAAAAAGTAATTATAATAATAATGTTAATGTTAACCATGATAACACTAATAATAAATAATAATATATCGTCAATAATATTTCACCCGGAGACATAATAAATAAACACAGTAATGTCAGTAACGGCTATAATAAAAATACTGATGATTACAATTGGAATGACGAAAAAAATAAATAAATAAAAATTGTGACAAGCACCTCTTACGTTAACTTCACAAGCACTACGAAAAAATACAAAACAATAATAAATAAAAAACAAAGAAGATAGACCACCATTGTAAATACCTTTCTTGTCAACGTTAAGATATCAATTACCCAAATAACGTCATAGATATTATAGTTACCTCGTTATTGATGCTAATTGTATTCCCCATCTTGTTTGACGCTGTTCAAGGTGCATCTCCACTCCTCCTCCTCTTGAACCAACACTTGATAAACCTTCACACTTGTAAGACACATACACACTGCCGCAAGATACTGTAGCAACACAACACAACACTCTTCACTTTCCTGTCGTGAACTGGTACTGGTAGTAGTGTAAGGAAAGGATCCGTTTTCTATATACTATGCATCATGTAAGTAAGATGGGTGACTTTACTAGTTTGTGACTCCCTCTCTCTCTCTCTCTCTGTCTCCTCGTCCGCTGCATCTACCCATACTCATACTGTCTACCCATCTAGTGAGTGTGTGTGTGTGTGTGTGTGTGTGTGTGTGTGTATAAAGATAGATAGATAAATATATATATATATATATATATATATATATATATATATATATATATATATATATATATATATATATATATAGAGAGAGAGAGAGAGAGAGAGAGAGAGAGAGAGAGAGAGAGATAGAGAGAGAGAGATAGAGAGAGAGAGAGAGAGAGAGAGAGAGAGAGAGAGAGAGAGAGAGAGAGAGAGAGAGAGAGATGTGTTCCAATTTTAGTATAGGTTCCGCCGAAGCAAATACAGAGAGAGAGAGAGAGAGAGAGAGAGAGAGAGAGAGAGAGAGAGAGAGAGAGAGAGAGAGAGATGCACACACCCACACACTATTACCACCACCATTAGGCACGTACGAGTTATACATGCAGTGTCATCACAACAATAAGAAGCATCAGCTGGTGTTGTCTTGGTGTCAATCTTGCAACACCTCCTGCTACCTAAGATAAAACTCAACTGCTTTTCACCACTACCTACTACTACTACCCCAGCAGCAGAACAACAACTACCATTTCTGCTGCTATGGTTACTATTATAAAGGCACACAGCATAACCCGTGTCATGACTGGCCACAATCGCTGCCTCACGTGCAATGCGTCATGCAGGGTGAGTCATGACTGGTGTGGTGTCGCTACATACTCCTGACGTGTTGGCATCGTGATCCTGTGGCCCTTCTTACGAAAAATTGGTGCTGCTCCAGTTAAGGAACATTGATTGTCCGGTACATCTCACTCGTTTTTTTTTTTTTCTTTCGTATATATGTTCATAAGTCGGTTATGGGAAAAAGGTGATTGAATAATGCCCCCCCAAATAGATAACTATGAACAATATAGATAGATAGCAAGAGAACGCCATCCCTATCATCAAGGTGCCATGAGTGAATTCACAACCTTTAGGTCACAAGATCACTGCACCAAAACCATCCGGCCCCCGAGGGTATGGGAAGCTATGAAGCCTAAATAAATGCTTACTATTAGTACTGTTATTGACCACAACGATGATACCTTTACTATTATTTCTATCAGCTGATTATGAATTTGTTGGACGGTAGTCATTCTTATCTTATCAGCCTTATCGTCATATTTTTCCTGATTACATTCCAGTGATAGCCACCGAAAAAAAATTATCCTTCAGTTCCGGGAATAGTGAATAAAATTAACAAATAATTGGACATGTATTTTTTATTAAGTTTCAAGTACAATTATTGTTTTCCATCGATCAATAAAATAAATGGAAGGCACAACGGTGTGTGTATGTGAAGAGATTATACACTAAGAAACATGCAATTCGTTCATCAAAAGTCAAACAGTATATAAAATGTATTCCTTTCTCTTTAACCGCAATTAGTAACAAACACATAAAAGTTAATGACAAGGACGGGGTCACAGTCCCGGACACCTGGTAGACAGGTTGTCACAGTCCTTATGGGCCTGGCTTGTCATATATATATATATATATATATATATATATATATATATATATATATATATATATATATATATATATATATATATATGTATTAAAACTCTCATACAGTATAATATAAACACCGTCTTTGATACTGAAAGGTCTCCCACCATTCAGTATGACCCTTGTAATCTTTTGGTATTGAAGGTGAGGGTGATAAGACTGCTAGCTGAGGGTGAAAAGGTACTCTGGGTAGTACTCCTCTTTGCCGTACTTGATGACCATGCTGGGTTGGGTGGGGTTGTCTACGGTGGAGTCGTAGGGTATGGAGGTAGCAGGGTTGATGGGTGGCCGTGCCATAGTGGCGTTCCCTGTGGTCATAGAGCCAATGGCTACCCTCGCCACAAACATGTACTTGAGACCCTTAGCATCAGTGCGACAGTATCTGTAGGAGACGCCAGCATCTGTACCAAAGTAGGTTCCTCGGCCATACAGTTGTCCAGTCGATGAGCCATGGAGCCGCCAGTCAAAGTTCTCGTTGCAGATGCTTTGCACCACGTTGGGATTGGTGCCGTGGAACAGCTGCTGCACGTTCACCATGGCCGTGTTCTTGTACAAGGCTGTCATATCCTTTATCTTGTTCTGCAAGGCACACCACATGAATGGGTTCTGAATGCGATCCACCTTCACTACGTTGTTGGGAGACACCTTTGTGCCAAGAATTGCCACCACCTTTTTATACTCATCTGAGCCAGGGGCCAAGGTTACCAGTTTTGAACGTTCATTGGGTTGCATAATGTCCCAGTGGGATGGAAGGTCTGAAGCTGCATTGGCCTTTTCCTTTTTATTTTCAATGTGTGGCTCGGGTCTGCGCCGCACCTCTCGAGTTGTTCCTGTTGACTGGTTGGTCTGCTTCATGGAGATCAGGTCCAGGATGAAGGTGAATGAGGCGTTCTGGAAGGTGAGAGGCTGTTGTGGAGTTTTCAGATAGTGATTCTCGATGTCTGCCGAGGTAATGCTGCTAACCAGATAATTTTTGCCGGCCGTGTCCACATTGCCATATTTCACCCATTTATTGTTGATGTCTAAGAAGTACCAGCAGTACATTGATGCCTTGATGGGCTTGCCCACTACTGGTTCTGTGCACAGTCGCCGCAGCCCAAGCTTTTTGTTTCTTTCCCAGTTGTAGACGCCATTGGTGAGGAAGTCGACTAGCCAAATGTCGCGGCCCAACAGGAGGAAGAGACCACTAACAGAGGGGTCCAGCTTGGAGGGGTCAAGGCGAGAGAGTTTCACACCATCGAGGGCAGGATTACAGAAGGCCTTCTCAATGGTCAGGACCTGGTCAGGACGAAGGTTGAACCAACGACTGGTGTGGTCCTTCACCTGCCAGTGGAAGTGGGTGATGGCATGAAGCTTGGGGCACACGTTTTCCTCATCTCGACACATGGTTTCCACTGAGTAGTAACAAATCTGTGGGACAGTCACATCTCCATTAAGGTAGTGGGTCCACAGCGTGCGGGTCGGGGCTGGCTTCGGTGGTACCTGGGGTCTTGGCCTCTGTGAAGCATTGTCTTTTTGCTGCTGCTTTGGCAATCCTTTCCCTGTATTATCCCGTCCCTTGCCTTTGTCTGGACGGTCATCAGCATCTTCTTCAGAGTCTGTCTCTGTTGTTGATGTGTTGCCGGCCTTGTTCCTTCGGCCATGTTTGCCTCTCCCTTGTGCCTTTGCTTTAGACGCACGCAACTCTTTTGCTCCACGACTTTTCTTTCCTTTGCCTTGGGAGTCATCAGTTTCACTTTCGGTCTCACTAGCTGAAGAAGAGCTTTCCTCACTCTCCTTTCTCACGAGGCCTTGGTTCTTCCTAGTGCCTGGTTGCCGAGGCAGGTCTGCGGCATTCTTGCCCTTGCCGCCTTTCTTGGTCCTACCTTGTGCTGCAGCCTTTGCGTTAGAGGGCTTAGCTGGGAGTCCAGCGCCAGCTTTGTTTTTGATGCTTGGATTGGCCTGTAGGAGAGCCATGGCTACATCTCGTAGTGTCTCGTTCACTGAAAGATGGTGCTGTTTGAGCAGGTGACAGCAGGCAGGGCTCAGCAGGTTATGGTTCAGCTGGCATTTGTCAAGGGTGCAGGTGGTGAGGCCCACCACAAAGCTGAGACACACATGCAGGTTGGGACAGTGTAGTTTGTCACATCCAGCACCATTGTAAGCCTTGCACACATCTAGGGGCTCCGCCTCATGTTCCCCTTGTTGCCCCTGCCCGTGGTCCCTCCTTAGCAGGTTTCGCAGTACACGGAATTTGATGTATTCCATGGAGAGCCGCTTCAAGATGGTCATGTTGTGGTCTGTGTGAAACCTGTGACCCAACACACACGACTCTCCCTCGCTGCACCATCCAAACACATATTTGGGACAAATGTGGAGGTTATCACAGACTTTACGACTTTGACACCCGCTGGAGCTGGAGTGGGCAGTGCACAGTTTGAGATCGGGAGCAAGTGACACTACCTCCTCCTCCAGTTGGAACACGTGGCTGTTATTGGTCACTATACTCCTCACCTGTTGAGGCGGGAGGTTATGGTTCTCCATTAGGTTGAGAAGGCTGATGGATAAGCTCTGGGTTTGTATAAATATCTGCATCAGCTGCTGGACTGGCGTAGAGCTTCTTGGGGCGTACTGTGGATTATTCCTGTGGTAACCTTGGTTCTGGTGTCGGCCTCGGGGTCCACGGGTTGACTTCCAGAGATGTTCCATCTCTTGGGTCGATGAATCTGGCGACTGATAGTTTCTGTGATGCCAGTTAGGACCTGGCCTGCCTTGGCTCCTGCCCCGCCGCCGACCACCTTCAGGATTCCGTGGCCTCTCCGCCCATTCCTGTTATCATTAGAGTTACAACTTTAAACACACACACACACACATGACTCAGAACATCTTTAAACTACTATGTACATGTATGAAAATATAAAGAACATAATATCATTAATAAGACCAAGGCTTAAATATGCTGCAATTGTCTTGTCTCCACACAAAAAGAAACACATGAAAACCGAAAGACACAAAGAGCTGCAAGGAAAATGGTTGCCAGTCCAAAAGAATTTACATATAAAGAAAGACTGAAAAGGTTAAACTTGCCAAATAAAGAACAAAGAAGAGAAAGAGGTGACATCATAACAATATATATGAATTGTCTATTAGTATGGGATGAGAGAAGAGGACATGAAGAGAAAACTAAATGCTTGAAAGGTAATTTCTTTCAAGCATCTGGTCATCATATCACTTCTTTCTACAGTTCATAATGGAATATATTTTTCCACACAGACAAATGACACCTGGAATGTCTTAGAAAAAGAATAATGAAAGCAGGGAACATCCAGTTCAAAGTTATATTTAACAATAGATATGGAGATATAAAGACTATTTTATGTATGTTTCAAGTAGGTAACACACACACAATAAATAAATATATAAATATATAAATACATATATATATATATATATATATATATATATATATATATATATATATATATATATATATATATATATTCACATATAAGCATACACACTTGGATACACCTAAATATAGAAGTGGTCCAGTTATGAATATTTAAGACTATAGAACCATGCTGGATAAGGAACAGCAGGAACACTGACCTTCCTTAATGTTACACCCACGTCAATACACGAGGAGCCTCACCTGTTGCATAGGAGGATCGTGTCTCCATTGGTTTTGGTAGGAAGGCCCTCCACCCATCGCCCCATCATCCATCCTGCCATCACGGACGTTCATATTCTTCACTGCAACATAAAAGTTCAACGTCAGTGCCCCTCATAACCATCCCGCCTCAAGTATAACGTTTGCGCACGCACGCATGCACGCGCACACACGCACACGCACACACACACTCCGCAATAATTTTCCTGGACTTCCACCCATAAATACCTTTGGGTGACATTATAATAAGTGTTAGATCCCGTAGTAAGCAGTGTGCTGTGGGCCAAGCAACACGTCCCCCCAATCATTATCAAAACAGGGAAGCGGTTAGTTATGTAGCTCGTGTGATAGTGTGTGTAATTGTAATTGTAATGTGGGGGGGGGGGGGGGGGGGAAATGTGCCAGTGTGTGTGTGTGTGTGTATCTACTGATTATTTATCTATCTTTGTATTCACGTTGTCCTTGCTGTGTTCATCTATCTATACCTCTATCATACCTTTTGATTTCCAATGAATATATAAATAGTACACCGTTAGGATGAATTATTTTTACCACTGATTAGAATGGGAAAAAACGACTTCCTGTTTATATTTTTCCCCTCCTGACAAATTTGTACTTTTCTACCCTTCATGGTTCGAACTCCTTTTTCCTCTTCCCTCTGTCCTAAGTATCTTCCTTTCTCATTTCCATCTTCCCTATTTTCCTTGTCCTTGTGTATTCTTTCCCCACTTCATGGTTCATCTTTATCTTTCACTTTCTATCACTCTTCCCGTCCTCTACCTCCCGTTTCTTACATCTTTCCCCTCCTTGTCTCTTTGCATTTATGTATCTTATCATCCTTTCTGTAACCACCATCCCAGGTCTCTATTCTCTTCTCTTTATGTGTGACACTTGATTCTTCTCTCCTTTCTCTTCCTCACCACGCACACTTTGATAGAGGAGGAGGAGGAGGAGGAGGAGGAGGAAGACGAGGACTTACATTGAGCAAGCATTTCCCCGACTGATTCTGCAGTTGCGTAAAGATCATCTCGGCTTCTTCCCACGTAACCCCGCTGACCTGCCATCTTCCAGTCCTGAAGAGAGAGAGAGAGAGAGAGAGAGAGAGAGAGAGAGAGAGAGAGAGAGAGAGAGAGAGAGAGAGAGAGATTGATTGATTAATATTTATTCAATGTTGCTGCTTTACTTTGTGTGTGTGTGTGACAGATACGAATGCGCAAATCAAAACGGAGTTAAATGCCTTATCCTATCACATGGAAGAAAAAAAAAAAAAAAAAATAAACTATAATTTTTACACACTCACGCTACATTTTTTTTTTCTCCTTTACAACCATCACTCACACTTTTCGTTTCGTTTGACATCTCGAGTATGAACACAAAACCAATGTCTATAATAGTATGTAAAGACCTTGCACAAAACTACGGTTATTTTGTATACATTCTACCTTGTATCTCTGGGAATAGGGTAACTGTCTAACGATCTAGTGCACTTGTCCTTACGTTGGAAGCCACAAGTGTAGAATGAAGCCTAATATAACAGCCTAGAAGCAAGTGATGATGGGTGGAAGTTGTATGTGTAGAGATATGAGTCATACTATCGCGTCAACAGGATTCCCGTGCTTGTCAAGGTTTTATTAACTACTGAAGTCTGAGAGAGAGATAGAGAGGGATGCCAGTTTGTCTCTCTCGAGGATAGCAAATATGTGTGACGTAGCCAGAAATCCCAGTCGCGGCGTTGTGATTCACGTGATGCCACAGTCGCCACCCACCCATTGCTTAATTTTTAATATTTCAAGAGACATCGAACGGTCTCAAGAGGAAGTTAATTGTGGTGAAATAATGATTTACAACTTTTAATCAATCCTAACTACGTACAAGGGCGTTTATAATATATACGTACGTACGTCACATTTAATTTGTTTACATCAGTGCTTCCTAACCGTAAATTAGCCACGAAACACTGGTGCACACGTAAGATATGTAAAGTTATAAAAATACGGCATTTACAGGAGTGGAACGTGAACTATACATGTAGGAAGATATGTGGGGAGGGGAGGACAAGATGGAGGGTTAGGGGGAGACTGATGAATCCATTCCAACGTTGTCACCTCTCATAACTAAGTCCTTTTATGTAAACAAACACTTTTAAACAACACAACAATGTCCTCCTGACCTTCCTTCATGCTATGTGTCGGTGTGTGGCGGCCATATACAGTGGTTGTGTGATTTGTGTCCGTGTGGCGAAGTTAACAAATATAACTTACTGCTAACTCCGCTGCTTGCTTGCCTTCTCTGCTGATTTCGATGTTTTTTTCTCACTTCTGCTGCTGGTATAGTCGCTTGTGTGGTGGTGAGGTGTGTGTCGGACCTCGTTGTGTTCCCTAGACACACACACCACTATGTACACCACCAAGTTGAGGCACAAATGGGTTTAAATCAGAGTACACTTGTTGACACCCGCCTCCCACCGCTCCCTGTCCACTGTTCACTTGAGCTGAGCTGACGGGTACCTCACACGTCTCTGCTGGTGATGGCGTCCCAGCCGCCCACGTTTTCTTTTGTCCTTAAGCGGTAACTATAATTTATTTTAACCTTGAAGCCTTAAATAAATATATGACGCCATTTGACTGCAAAATTATTAGTCCTAGAGCAAATATGTATAGAGACAAATGTGTAGAGTTTGATAAGATCTATTACTTTGTGCTTTCCTCCCACGCTGGGCTAGAGGAGGAGGGAAACACGGGATGATGGCCAGCTGCTTGTTAGTTGTACGGGGTAGAGTATGGGGCAGGAGGTGTGGTGAAGGTGGGGATGGTTAAGGGTGAGGAAGGGACCATACATGTTTGGCCTGAGGTGTGGTCTTGTAAGGTGTGGTGGTGTGGCGGAGGGCTGTGTGGCGGTGTGAGAGGGTGAGAGAGTAACTGCACCAATGATTGAAGAAATAAATGTATAAAGGAATGACCAGGCTAATATATAAATAGATAGTTAAATGAATCAATGATAATGAATGAACAAATAAATAGATCCGTAAGGAAACAGATAAAATAAGTCCATAAAATAATACAATAACCTATTACTTATTTTTTTCTCTTTCACTGTCTCCCTTTCACTCACAAACTCACTGTTACCAATCTTTGCAGTAACCCTCAACAAACCACAGTTACCCATCCATTCCTCGCCTCCCATGCATCCCCCTGACGAGGACGAGTGTGCACAAGATGCCCTAAGACCAACCCATCATCCCCACCATCCACACGGGGGCGGGACCAAGACCAAAAAACTATCCTTACACTTTGCTGAGGTGGAGAGTGAGGTAATGAACGAAGAAAGTACTATAGACATGGGACTGCCAAACGAGGAAGGAGTCACCACCTCTATCATCACCCCAAGACGCTCATCCAACGGAACACACCAAGGACAATGCAATGCTAACAGACTGCAGGAGGATGCTGTAGGTGGTGGCATGAGAGGGACGTTAAAGGGGCGAGAATTAGATACCATGCTCAGGACTGCAGATCATCGCGGGGTGTATATGAGGTTTCTAGTGTTAGGTTGGCTGGTTCCTGCTTGCCTCCTCGTCCCTTGTGCCTACCTCAACATCCTGCTTATGGTGTATCTTCCCCCTGCTAATTGTACCCTGCCTGCACCCCCGAAGCATCTCTCCCATGAAGACTGGAGAAGCTATGTCACACCCAAGTTAGTGTCACTGTTTTTATTATCTTTTATTTCTACTCTTTTCATCTACTTCTTCCACGTTGTCATCCTCGTCCTCGTCTTTTTTATACTCCTTTACTCCTTTACTACTACTACTACTACTACTACTACTACTACTACTACTACTACTACTACTACTACTACTGCTACTACTACTACTACTACTACTACTACTACTACTACTACTACTACTACTACTACTACTACTGCTACTACTACTACTACTACTACTACTACTACTACTACTTTTATCATTGCAGGACCCCCACGGGAGAACTCAACTCCTGTGCACTCTACGACTTCTCCTCCGCCCTCAAGGATCCTCGATACGATCCCGGTACAAACGCACAATACAGTACCAGGACAGACAACACTCATATCAACTTAGATGATCCTGCTACTTCTACAGAACACCCAGTTACCTCACAAGTCACCAGTACACCGGGAGAGGACACTGACACCTTTGAGAATGCCCCCAGTACCACCAGTATCACAAGTACGGAAGGGAGCACCGGTATCTTTGATGATGTCCCCGATTTCTCAGAACACTCCTTTACACTTCAAAGGGACACCAGTACTAGAGAGGATCCCAGTACCACACAACAACCCAGTATAGCACAGAACACACAAGTAGAACACCTAAGTAATCCGAAACACACCAGTGGCTTAGAACAACACCTCCTCAACACCTCAGAGTACACATACGACCTAAACCACACTACACCAGAGGACATGAACACCATAGATCAACCCCCCAACACCTCAGAGGATCCCACCACACAAAAAAACCACATTAACACCCCAGACCAGCTAAGCAACACCTCATATCAACACCTGGAAACATCTGAGAGTGACATGACCCAACATGACCTCGCTAAATCACGTGTGGCTCGATACTTTGACCCTCACGATGACCTCTTTGGCCGAAGGAAGGGGAAGGGAAACGGTCGCACACAACTGAAATCGAAAGACGA
>JAXIVD010001237.1:70000-94598 GCA_036785275.1 Cancer borealis | reverse complement strand
CTACTACTACTACTACTACTACTACTATTACTACTACTACTACTACTACTACTACTACTACTACTACTACTACTTCTACTACTACTACTACTACTACTAGACATGATAGAAGCAGTTTTAGTAGTAGTAGTATTTGTAGTAATGATAGTAGTAGTAGTAGTAGTAATAATAGTAATAGCAGTAGTAGTAGTAGTAGTAATAGTAGTAGTAGTAGTGGTAGTAGTAGTAGTAGTAGTAATAGTAGTAGTAGTAGTAGTAGTAGTAGTAGTAGTAGTAGTAGTAGTAGTAGTAGTAGTATTTGTCATAAGTATACTCCCTCATCTCGATAATTCACCTGCTCATCCTGGGACCCTTAGCCTTCCTTTTGAAAATGCTAGTTAAGGGTTGATGGTCCGTAAAGATAATAAATCTTGTCCCCCATAGGTAATGATGGAAATTTCTTCATGTCAAGACCACTCCCAGAGCCTCTAGCTCTGTGGCAGAATATCTAGAGTCAGTGGCATTTATTTTTTTTGAGAAATAGCCTATAGGTTTATTACTTCCGTCTGGTTGAATCTGACTCAAGATGTGGGTGTTACTAGCATCAGTAGTGATTATAAAGGGTTGGGTTAAATCCGCCTTAATCAACACTGGGGCATCGCTTAGTATCTGTTTCAAGGTGATAAATAAGTGTTGGCATTCCTCAGTCCAAACGAATTTAGTTTCTTTTTTGGTGAAATTGTTAAGGGGGGCTGCTAATTTGGCAAATTTTTGGATATGTTTACGGTAAAATGAGCACATCCCTAAGTAACGTCCAACTCCTTTAACTGTGCTAGGAGGTTGCATCCTTTTGATGGCTTCTACATTTTTGGGATCAGGCTTACATCCATCTTTCGATACTAAATGTCCTAGAAATTATACTTCGGCCTCCCCAAAGGTACATTTGCTTAAACTTAATTTGATGCCGCCTTCCTCTAGAGTCTTAAAGATCTTTTGGACTCTAGTCAACATGGTGGAGAAATTGGGGCCCCATAAAATAATATCATCTAGATTATTTCGGACCCATCCCTTTATAATAGGGGTGTTAGAATTGATGCCATTTGTCGAGAGAAGATGGCTGAACATAAGAACATAAGAAATGAGGACTGCAAGAGGCCAGTTAATGACCTACACGAGGCAGTTCCTTGTCCCCCACCCTTGGAATAATCCAATATCTAGCCATACCACCTGTCATCCCTATCCATACTCTCATCCAACCGTCTTTTAAAGCTACCTATTGACTCAGCACTTACTACGTGTCTATCCAGCCTATTCCAATCGTTCACGACTCTGTTTGTGAACCAATATCTAACTATGTCTGTCCTGAATCTAACTTTTTCTAGCTTGTACCCATTTCCACGTGTCCTATCCTGGCTATTAAATTCTAAAACCTGATCAATGTTTCCCTTATTAATTCCTTTTATCCATTTGAAAACCTCAATCATATCCCTCTTGCCCTCCTTCTTTCTAGGGAGTGGAGATTAAGACATTTTAACCTATCTTTGTAGGGTAAATTTCTCAGCCCCTGAATCATCTTGGTCATTCTTCTCTGAACTGCCTCCAAGGAGCCTATATCCTTCCTATAATAAGGGGACCAAAATTGAGCTGCATAATCTAGGTGGGGTCTGACTAAGGCTAAATACAACCTCAGAATGACCTCAGAACTCCTATTTGTCACACACCTACTAATAAATCCCAGTATCTTGTTGGCCCTATTTCTAGCTATAATACACTGTTCCCTGGGGCGCAAGTCACTGCTTATTTGAACTCCTAAGTCCCTCACCCTATATGACCTTCCTAAGGTAGTGTCATTTAATGTGTAGTCTACATACCTATTTCCTTTACCTACGCTCATAATACTACACTTGTTAACATTAAACTGCATCTGCCATTTCTCTGACCACTCTTACAGCCTATTTAAGTCATCCTGCAGCATCCTAGCATCGTCTAAATTCCTTACCTGTCTTCCTATCTTTGTGTCATCGGCAAATTTACTGATATCACTATTCATTCCTGTCTCTAAGTCATTTATATAAATTATGAATAACAATGGTCCTAATACTGATCCCTGTGGTAGCCCACTAGTGACATTACCCTTATCTATTGTTTCAAATACTTTCCTATAGAAGGATAATAAATTTGTGAGGCATGACTTCCCCTTGCTAAAACCATGTTGACTATATCTAATTAGCTTGTGTTCATCTAAATGTTTCCTAATTGCCCTTGCTATGATAGCTTCTAA
Organism: Cancer borealis; assembly: GCA_036785275.1. Taxonomy (NCBI): domain Eukaryota; kingdom Metazoa; phylum Arthropoda; class Malacostraca; order Decapoda; family Cancridae; genus Cancer; species Cancer borealis. The sequence continues at coordinate 92,338 of JAXIVD010001237.1, read as the reverse complement.
CATCTTGCCTACCACTGATGTTAAACTAATTGGGCGGTATGTGAGGGAAAAACGGGAGGCCACGATCTCTCGCCCTCAAATTTAAGATGTTAGCCAGGAATGCCCTAATAGTCCTTTGGAGAGGAAAACAGCACAAAAAGTAGGGTGAATATATTAATACCAAATGTAAAGACAACAAAATGACCACAAAGCAAGCAAACCACTGTTGTGTGCAAGGGTTGGCCCGCTGAGTCACCGGGATTGGGTGCACCGGTGATAATCCACTCAACAAAAGGCCGGGGAAGTGAAATCTATAAGTTGGAGTGCAATGGGGAGACAGTAGTGGTGACAGGTCAGCCAGTAGCCAAAGGGGGAGAAGCAGCAATCAGCCCAGACCCGCAGCTTTCCCGGTAAGACGATGATCCAGCTTGAGGTAGCGGAGGCGAGGTGTGCACTGAGTGGCGGTGAGCTGGTGTCTGTCCGTCTTGGCCAGCCAGGCTGAGAAGTAACCTCGGAACCCCCGGGTACACGGGAGGAGGAGGAGCCAGGGGCTGGAACGAGGCCGGCAGACTTAACGAGGCCGGCTGGTTTAACTAGGCCGGCTGGTTTAACTAGGCCGGCAGGGCGTAGACTTAACGAGGCCGGCAGAGCGTAGATGATATAGCCAACTGGTTAGTACATATCCCTCACACGGCTCCCCAAACAAGTATCTGCTGGAAGTAGATTCAAACAAAAAGTTAAGACCTGCTCAGTAGGTCAGCACCCAAATTATCTTTTCCTGCCACATGAACGACTCGGAATTTGCATACTTGAAGAGACAAAGCCCAACGAAGCAGTCTATCGTTCTTTCCTTTGAAGGTTGACAGGTACAACAGAGGCTTGTGATCCACCTCTAAAATAAACTCCTTACCGCGAAGGTAGAAGTCAAACCTGTTGACGGCGAAGACGACTGCGAGGCACTCCCGTTCGATCGTGGAGTACCTTGTTTCACGGTCGAGTAACTTCCGACTGGCGTAGGCGACGGGATGGGGACAGTCGCTGTAGTACTGCAGAAGAACTGCTCCAATCCCGCGGCTGGAGGCATCGGTCCTCAGAACGAAAACCAGATCCGGGTTCGGCAGACGGAGCACTGGTGGCGAAACCAACTTATCCTTAAGGTGTTTGAACCGCGCCAACAAGTCTTCACTCCAAACTAAGGGTTCGGGAACAGTCTTCTTGAGTAAGTCGGACAAAGGGCCGGTGTATTCAGCTGCCTGCGGGATAAACATAAGGTAAAATGACACAAGCCCAAGGAAAGCTTTGAGAAGTTTCTTGCTAGTAGGTGGAAGCATTGTGGTGATGGCCTTGGTCTTGTCATGTTGAGGTCGAAGATTCGTCCCGTCGACGATGAATCCGAGGTAACGAATAGAGGAGACTCCAAAACAACACTTGACGGTGAGATGATGTTCCCTCATCCGTTCCAGGACTCCTCGGAGAGCTTCTAGATGCGTGGACCAGTCCTTTGAATAAACAAAAATATTATCGAAGTAGAAGGAGACGTTAGAGAGCCCAGCGAGCACAATGCGCATGAGGCGTATGTAGGTGGCACAGATAGTAGAGAGACCGAAGGGCATGCGGCGAAACTCCATTAATCCCAGATGGGTTGGAAAAGCTGTGAGAGCTTTGGCCTTATCTGTAAGAGGTATCTGGTAATACGCCTTGCACAAATCCAACTCGCTGAAATACTTAGATCCTGAGAATTTATGCAAGTCCTCGGTAATGTTGCAGGTGGGTTCAGCATGAAAAACTGTGATGGAATTCAATTGACGATAGTCAATAGCCATTCTGTACGAATTGTCCTGTTTTCTTACCATAACAACAGGAGAACAATGAGGAGACGACGAACGCTGGATGATTCCTTCCTGGAAGAGAGTCTCAACTTCTTGTCTGAAAGAAGGTTGAAGATGGACGGGGACCGGATAAATCTTGGCTTGGACTCGGTCGGTCGTGGTGAGAGTGATGTCGTGTTCTAAGGTAGTGCAGTGACCTGGAACATCTGAAAAAAACATCAGCAAATCCCCCTAGGAAATCTTCAATGCTGGAGTGTTGGCCCAAAGTGAGGGATTCTCCTACCTGAGGCTTTCTGGTAGTAGGGGCCTCTGAGAGACTCTGTGTCGTCGGGAGCTGAAACATTTCACTGGGAAGCGGCTCCTCGATGACGGCGGGTCCATCTTTCCCAGGTGCCGAGAGTGCTTCTAGTGTGGTAACTTCGTCCAGGACCTGTACACACTGAACTTGGGCTCTGCGGTGGTACTTTTTCAGGATGTTGATGTGGAAGATTTTAGGTCCTTTGGGAAGATCAACGAGATAGTCAACTTTACCTCTTTTCTGTAGGATCCTGTAGGGCCCCTTCCAGGACACAAGGAGCTTGCTGGTGTCACTGGGTAGAAGTACAAGCACCTCATCGCCTGGCTCGAAAGTCCTACCTTGAGACTTGAGGTCGAAGTAAGTCTTATAGAGGCGGCGGCTGACTTCAGCGTTCTGGGCGGCGATCTTCCTACATTCCTCCAGTTTATCCCGTAGCTCCAAAACTACTGGAAGTTGGTCCGCTCGTCCTGTTGAAGGGTTTTGTCCTCCCAAAGGTCGCGTAACACGGAAAGGGGACCACGGACGCTGCGACCATAGAGCAGCTCGAAGGGCGAGAAACCCGTCCTGTCACTGGGAGTTTCTCTGAGGGAAAACAGAGTAGGAGTTAAATACCTGTGCCATTCACGTGGTTTTTCGCTGCAGAGCTTTCTCAGGATGGCTTTCAGGGGACCGTGCAGTCTCTCAATGCGACCGTTGCCATTAGGGTGGTAAGGCGTGGTGAAGATCGGCTTGACCCCCAGTAGTCGATGTAACTCCTGCATCAGAGCTGAAGTGAATTGGGTTCCACGATTGGACAGGACTTCACGAGGGATGCCAACTCGGGAGAAGATGGTGAGAAGAGCTTCAGCCACTGAGATCGAGTCAACATCTTTTAGTGGCAGGGCTTCAGGAAAGCCTGTGGAAAAGTCGATGAGGGTTAGAATATACCTGTGTCCGGCGGAGGAAGACGGGGAGAGTGGTCCAACTAGGTCGATGGCAACACGAGCAAAGGGCTCGGTGACGATGGGCATAGGCTGAAGGGGAGCTGGTCTCACTCGCCCCTTTTGAGAGGAGCGCTGGGACTTGTCACAGGAACGGCAGTGTACCCTGATGTCAGTACCCATCCCAGGCCAGAAAAATTGGTCTGTGACTTTCTGTTCCGTTTTGCGATGGGAATAGTGACTAGCTAAAGGATTCTCATGTGCTACATTTAACACAATAGGCCGGCACTTACGTGGAACGACCAAACATAACTTTCCCACCTTCTCTAGACGCCGTGAAGTGAGGCACTTCCTGTAGAGGAGTCCTTCGTGGAAGAGGAACTGGAAGGTGGAGTTGTTTCGAACTTGGTCGATTTCTCCTGTTGCAGCCTTGGCTCGTGCAATGGTCAGTGTATCGCATGACATCTGGGGACGAGCAAACTCCTCAGGGGTGACAGACAGTGGCTGGATATCAGGAAGATGAAGGGGATGAAGGCGCTTCATCCTAGCCGTCGAGGCTCGAGTTTCCACTACACATACCTGTGGGGAAGTAGAAGAGGCTAGAGAGTCCGGGTAGACAGAGGCTGACTTGGCAAAGCCCTGGACTGGAGGTGCAATATCGATGAAAGCCAAAGTTGGTTCAGAAGCTGGAGGCCGATCACCGTAGTCGAAGGTAGGGTATGGCTCCTTAGGAACCCGTACCCCAGGGACATCACCAATCAAGACGCTGGCAAACTTGATGGGGGCCCGGACTACGTCAGTCCAGCCCTCAAAGTAGGGACAACTGATGTAACAGTGGAGGACAGGGAAGATGTCAACCCGCCCCAGGTAGTCGGCCACTTGACACCGGCGGCAGTTGATGAGATCGGCATCAGGAAGCACTTCGTCTGCAACGACAATGCAGGTACACCCAGAGTCCCTAAAGATGGAAGAGGTCCAAGAGCCATTAACAGTACCTGCAACAAGGGGTCGAGGAACACGGTGCTCAGAGAGGCAAAATCCTACCGTGAAGGGTTGAGATGGAGGATTCTCTTGGAAGGCCCGTGGATTCTTGGGACACCGGGGTCTGATGTGGCCTAACTCACCACAGCCATGACACTTGATGGTGGAGGAAGTAGTCGGTGTGGATGACGGGTGAACTGGTTGTGAAGTCTTCCACGTGGGCTTCAAGGGTCGTGGAACAGACTTGGCAGAAGATCGACTTGAGGGATGTGCAGAGGTCCAATTATCAGCTAACTGGACTGCGCTGTCGAGAGACGAGGGTCTGTGTTCTTTACTAAAAGTACGGAGGTCAGGACTCAAAGAAGCCAAGAACTGGTCCAGTACCATGAAGTTTTTTTAAGGAATGAAAGTCTTCCTGAACGCTAGAAGCCTCCAACCAGCTCTGGAATAGACGAGTCAAATGAACAGCAAACTGGGTATAATTTTCTACGTCTCTAATCTTGGCACTGCGGAAGTCGAGGCGATATCCGTCTGAAGTCTTCTTGAATCCTGCCAGCAAGGATTTCTTCAGCGCGTCGTAATCACTGGTAATCTCAGGAGAGAGGGAGATATACAATTCTGCAGCTTTTCCTGCCAACAGACACCCTAACCTGACAGCATACGTACCCATGTCGAGCTGTAACAGCTCTGCTACTCTTTCAAAGCGAGTGAGATAGGTAGCGATATCTTCTCCGTCCTGGTACACTGGAAGGCGAGGACGAGCAGCTGCCTCAGGGATGGTAAGAGTGTCAGGCTTACCTTGCGCAGACAGACGCATTCGTTCATTTTCAGCTGCAAGACGAGCAAGTTCTACTCTTTCTTGTCGCTCCGCTTCTCGTTCTTGTTGTTCCTCCTCTTCCTTCCGTGCTTGTCGCTCGACTGCTCGTTCTTCTCGCTCGTAGGCCTGCTGCTGGATGACATATTGTCCAACTTCTGTTCCTGAGAGGCCCAAATCAATAGTCTGCTTCTTGAGTTCCTCGAAGGAAGCCATGGTAAAGACAAATACAACCCAAACAAAAAAATAACAAAAGAAAAAAAAATACCCAAAGAATTACCAAAACAACCCAGAACATATAATGAAACCAACACCTCGCAAAAGCCGACAAAGACAACTTGAACGGCAGTAATGAGACTGTAGAAAATCTGCTAGTCTAGACACTGAAGTAATTACAAAATAAATTACTCAGAAGGTATGCAAAACCATCAACTTACAGGAAAGGACGTCTGTAAGGAACTCACTTCCGGGCCTCAGACAGTGAGTGTGCGCTCAAGGCAACTTCAAAGCGGTAATCCTTCCAAGGGACTGGAACAGTAGATTAAACAATTAGTCACATATGTCCAGGGGCAAGCATCCTGGCGAGGTCGCCACATGTGAGGGAAAAACGGGAGGTCACGATCTCTCGCCCTCAAATTTAAGATGTTAGCCAGGAATGCCCTAATAGTCCTTTGGAGAGGAAAACAGCACAAAAAGTAGGGTGAATATATTAATACCAAATGTAAAGACAACAAAATGACCACAAAGCAATCAAACCACTGTTGTGTGCAAGTGTTGGCCCGCTGAGTCACCGGGGTTGGGTGCACCGGTGATAATCCACTCAACAAAAGGCCGGGGAAGTGAAATCTATAAGTTGGAGTGCAATGGGGAGACAGTAGTGGTGACAGGTCAGCCAGTAGCCAAAGGGGGAGAAGCAGCAAGCAGCCCAGACCCGCAGCTTTCCCGGTAAGACGATGATCCAGCTTGAGGTAGCGGAGGCGAGGTGTGCACTGAGTGGCGGTGAGCTGGTGTCTGTCCGTCTTGGCCAGCCAGGCTGAGAAGTAACCTCGGAACCCCCGGGTACACGGGAGGAGGAGGAGCCAGGGGCTGGAACGAGGCCGGCAGACTTATCGAGGCCGGCTGGTTTAACTAGGCCGGCTGGTTTAACTAGGCCGGCAGGGCGTAGACTTAACGAGGCCGGCAGAACGTAGATGATATAGCCGGCTGGTGTAGTACATATCCCTCACACGGTAGTTACTACTTTCTGCTTTATCTCCTTTCTTGAATATAGGAACTACATTTGCCTGCCTCCATAGCCTAGGTACTACTCCTGTGTCTAATGATTCTCTAAAAATCACTGCAATAGGTTCAACGAATTCTTCTCTACATTCCCTAATAATCCTCGGAAAAATGTCGTCCGGCCCTGGAGATTTAGTCTTTTGAAGTCTATCTATTTCCTTGTTAACTACTTCCCTACTTATGGCTATTTCATTTAATTTATCATCCTTTTGTTCCCTAAAGATCTGTGCTGGCTCCAGTTCCCTACCCGACTATTCTTGAGAAAATACGGACAAGAAGTATTTATTTAATTCCTTACTAATATCCTCACCCATAGACTACACTATACTTGACTGGACACTCGAAATCTGGCCTTTTGCAAACCCGTCCTACGGCAGATTTTTAGAAAAATCAAATAAAATACTTAGAATTAAGATAGGAACCTCAAATAAAAAGCAAACACTTCAGAGTGTTGTAAAGAATATGTTTATGAGCAACAAAAACAAATTAGTCAACATACGTCATCGGTGGGCGACAATTATTGAATCCTAAGAAACCAAGAAAAACAAAATTTGCAATAAATTCCAGGAATATTGGAATTTCAATCTGAAAACACTTACATGCATAGCCCATGTAGTCTATATTAATATGCAATACCATAGAATACACCATACGTGACTGTGCACTCGAAATTGGGTCTTCCGCAAATGGGTACTGAGGTGATTTTTTTTGTTTTATTTGAATAAAATACTTAAAATCATCATAGGAACCTCAAACAAAAAGCAAACACCTCAGAGTGATGTGAAGAATATATTTATGAGCAACAAAAACAAATTTGTCAACATACATCATCGGTGGGCGACAATTATTAAATCCTGACACCAATAAAAAAACAAAATTTGCAATAATTTCCAGGAATATTGGAATTTCAATCTGAAAACACTTACATGCATAGCCCATGTAGTCTATATTAATATGCAATACCATAGAATACACCATACGTGACTGTGCACTCGAAATCGCGTCTTTCGCAAATGGGTGCTGAGGCGATTTTTTGTTTGTTTTATTTGAATAAAATACTTAAAATCATCATAGAAACCTCAAACAAAAAGCAAACAACTCAAAGTGATGTGAAGAATACCACCAATAAAAACACCATATTTGCAATAATTTCACCCAAGGACATCCTGCCCAGGTTCCCCGAGAAGTGCCATGTAGCTGCCGCAAGCAGGTCTTCTGGCGGTTCAGGGTCCAGGTCAGAGAGCTCTCCAATCAACATCTGAACCACCCGATTGTCCTCCATGACCAGCTGCTCCCTGGCGGTCTGCATCTCCTCTGCCACCTCCTCCAAGGTGTATCGAGAAAGGCACACCAGGTTGACATGCCTGACGATGGCCTCACTCTCAAAGAATTGGCGTACTTGCGTCCAGAGAGACACAAGTCACTGTCTTGCAGGGGGAGAAATATCGTTATTGCACAGAAAAATAAAACACTGTCTGCAGTAGCAGTAAGTATAACTCCCTTGAAGAAAAGCACAAGTCACTGTCTTGCAGGGGGAGAAATATCTTTGTTGCACAGAAAGAAAAAAAACACTGTCTGCAGTAGCAGTAAGTATAACTCCCTTGAAAAAAAAAAAAAGCACAAGTCACTGTCTTGCAGGGGGAGAAATATCTTTGTTGCACAGAAGAAAAAAAACACTGTCTGCAGTAGCAGTAAGTATAACTCCCTTGAAAAAAAAAAGCACAAGTCACTGTCTTGCAGGGGGAGAAATATCTTTGTTGCACAGAAAAAAAAAACACTGTCTGCAGTAGCAGTAAGTATAACTCCCTTGAAAAAAAAAAGCACAAGTCACTGTCTTGCAGGTGGAAAAATATCTTTGTTGCACAGAAAAATAACACTGTCTGCAGTAGCAGTAAGTATAACTCCCTTGAAAAAAAAAAAAAAGCACAAGTCACTGTCTTGCAGGTGGAAAAATATCTTTGTTGCACAGAAAAATAACACTGTCTGCAGTAGCAATAAGTATAGCTCCCTTGAAGAAAAGCACAAGTCACTGTCTTGCAGGGGGAGAAATATCTTTGTTGCACAGAAAAAAAAACAGTCTGCAGTAGCAGTAAGTATAACTCCTTTGAAGAGAGAGACAAATCCCTGGCTTGTAAGACGCAGTCATTATCTCCCCCATCACCTATTTTTTCTGCCCCTGGAGCTTCTGCCTTTTCATTTGGTCATGGCTTCTAGTATCCCTCACACAGTCGCCGGTGGCCTGGCGTTTGGAGTGCAACTTGGCGTGAACATCAGAGTTTGTGTCCCTGCACAAGTTGGAGCCAAAACCATTGAAAAGGTTGCCGCCCATGACGGGGAGAATCTTGGTGATTACAAAATGCCCATTACAGCACTGTGCCACCTCAAACTCTGGGAACTTCCTGGCCAAACCAACAAGGATCTGCAGGAATGTGTCCTTATGGTTGTCACAACCAAAAAACCTGAAATAAAATGTGAATGTTAGCACATTACAAGTGAATAAAAAATTATACAAATAAAAATAAAAAAAACATCCGAAAAAAAAAAATTAATTCAGAAGTGCAATTAAATTTATATATTAATAGATTAATTCCTATAGTTATATTACCTACTAGTCTGTAGCATCTATTCCTTCGAAGGATGTAAAAAAAAAAAAAAACTAATGCATGTGTGTATGCACTCACACAGTAAGATAATGGCATTTAAACATATCAAATATGTATGTATGTATGTATATACCGATGCTGTTTACCCCATCAAAGAAAAATAATTATAATGGTACTGTAATATAAATAAACTTGACTTACTTATTCCTCCTCTCCTTCTTGTTGATTAGGGAGTCCCAGACACTCAAGGCGAAGCAAGTAATGTGGCACAAAGTTGGTGAAGGGTAATGTAGGCCTTTCCCACCGTCTAGTGTCCCCCTGTCCATCAGGCGTGTCAAGTAGAACCACTCGTCTTGCGGAATCAGCTGATCATAACAACAAAACAAGGCGTTATGGAGGAAGCACTTTTCTTCTTCTGCTTATGAACATTTTCCATGAGACTTATAATAGCGTTACAAGAAGCTTGTGATAACATCAAAACACTGATGGAAATAAGCAAGGAATATGGCATGGAAATAAATAAAGAAAAAAGCTAAATAATCATACACAACGCAGAACACAAACCAGAGAACATTGAGGGAATCCGTGTGACTAACAATATTAAGTATCTAGGTGTTATAATAACAGACAAGGGGGATATATTTAAGGAACAGAAGAATAACATGATTATGAAGGCACAAAGCTTGGCAAATCTGACTTATAAATACTTAGACTGCACCAAGTTAACATATAACAACATTGATAAGTTGCAAACTATCCTACTTTATTACCCATGTGTGTGTGTGGCGGGGGGATGAGCAGTAGGTAGCGAGATTCGAATTTTGAATTAACGGATTCCATGTTTTGAGGTGACCGTGGTCATCAATCATGGTCTAACTAACTTGGTTAGACCATGACCGTGATATGTATCTATTAGTTAAATTCGCACGGTCATTTTTAAATACATAACAATGGTGATGGTAGCCATGATCAAATAATGACCGCTACAAAAGTTTCATCATCTACCTTTTTACGCTCAATTTCTACAGGGAGTTTTATATGAATTTAGTACTGAATTGTTCCTAAAATCTTATAAATCAGACATTACAATAACCAAATGTTGCATACTTACTGCTAAAACGAGTCCGCGGTGTCCAGCTAGAAGCTACAGTAGCGCGTCTGTCTGCTTCCAGTGTCAGTGGGTGACTGACTCACCCGTTCATACCAAGGCATCACAGTAAGCTCAGCTTTCTCAGCTACGCGCCACAAAATGTTGTGAAAAACTCATTCCCAAGCCGATATAACGATAATATGGCATTTGATCACAATCAAATCATATTCAGGAATGGTGATTTCACAATATGTGATGCTTTATTTTAGAAATTATTGCCAATTTGCCTGAAATTTTTGCTATAAACAATATGCTTTATACACAACTCCCACACGGTTTTCACTCATTCTTGTAATCTTTATGTTAATTTCCTATTTGCACAAGTTGTAAAATAATTTTTTAGGTTCAGCAATGGTTCAGCAATCATTACTGATTGTAAAGACATGTAATACAATGTCCTAAGTAGAATATGAACTGATAAATGAAGTATTATCTGTCATCACTCATAGCAGCGGAATCAATAGGACGGAAATGTATATCGTCTGTCAGCGATTGTCGCGAGTGTCCAGTCAAGTATGGTGTAGTCTATGCCTCACCATTTTCTATGAAGCTGCCATCCATTCCTTTAAGAGGTCCTATTCTTTCCTTTGTTTTAGCCTTGTACAACTGATAGAATCCCTTTGGATCCTTCTGGGCATCTCTAGCTATCCTAACCTCATAATTCCTCTTTGCAGTCCTAATATCCTTTTTAACCTTCCTAGCTAGGTCATTATACTGCCGTACTACCTGTACTTCTCCCCTTTTAATCCAATTTCCATTCTAATGTTGCTATTCATCCATTTTGGATAATTTTTATTTGACCTAATCCTCCTCTTAGGTATATGCTGTTCCTGCCCTGTATGAATTTCCCTTACTATGTTATCATAATGCAATTTTACCTCAATGTTTTGATCCTCCTCTCTGCCTACTCCTATACCCTCCCAATTTATACCCTGGAAATAATGTCTGAGGCCCTGGTAGTTTCCTTTTCTAAAATCTGGTACTAAAGCAGTGTTCTGTTCTATCTGCCTCTTTGCATTAATCTTGAATCTAATTTCGTGGTGGTCACTAACATCAAATCTCGCTTCTATCTCAGCCTGACTTACCAAAGTTTCATTATTCGTTAAGACCAGACCTAAAATATTTCCCTGTCGTGTTGGTTCCTGATGTGATACAGATACACACCGAACCATTTGGTAGGCTTTACTCAACAAAGAACTGGAGCATAGTCTGTAACAATACAGAAAAAAACCAATACAGAAAACCATCCAGAAAACAATAATAACATTGTCAGTTACACAATCACGTGACCATATAAACTATAGTAACCCCAAACCCAAACACACAATACACACCTTTCCACAGTTCCTTCAGTGAGAGAATGACAATCCCTCATTCGAAAGAGGGTTACATCTGTTCCGGAACATTATCCGAATCCAAAGGTCGAACCCCAAAACATGCTTCAAATAGTAGTATAACCCCTAGCTCTTAACAGGTTTCGAATATAGTTAATACCTCGAAAACACCACAATCACCCCTTGTTCATAAATGTAACATTATGTTGCTTCGTAGCGGATGGGAGGGCGTCTAATACGGCTGGATCTCCTCAAACCCGTATTATCCTCACCACACTCAGGTTGCGGCGGACTAACTGCCTTATCCTTCGGTGAGGATTCATCTGCCATCATTACTGCCTCAGGAAAGATCGGTTGCGATACAGCATCTTCCACAGTGCCGGGATTCTGTTCTTTGTCTTCACCGCGTGACTGAGCGTAATCTCCTCTCAGTGCTTTATGGTCGGATAAGGGAGCCAGGTGCTTGAGCGACACAGTATCTTCCTTGCCGTTTGGATATCTTATATGAGCATAATGAGGATTAGCTTGGAGTAGTTCCACCTCGTCCACGAGAGGGTCATTCTTGCTCATATGTACATGTCGTTTTAGCAGTATAGGACCCTGCTGACACAGCCAAGAAGGAACAGAGGACCCAGTTGATGAACGGCGAACGTAACTGAATAATCGCTCATGAGGAGTCTCATTGGTGCCGGTGCAAAGTAGAGAGCGAATTGAATGAAGTATATCAGGCAATACCTGCTGCCACCACTGGATGGGCAAATTACGCGATTTCACTCTCATTGTGACAGCCTTCCAGATAGTACCATTAAATTTTTCTATTTGTCCATTTCCTTGTGGATTATAACTAGTTGCTCTTAGTGAGAAATGCCTGCAACTCACTACTCATAAATGATGTCCCCCGGTCAGTGTATATGTACGCCGGCATTCCGAAAATAGAGAACAGCTGATTCAAACAAGTAATAACAGTCACAGTAGTCACGTTAGCGCAAGGAAATACGAACGGAAATCTTGAGTACTCATCAACAATATTGAGAAAATAGTGGTTGCGGTCCGTGCTTGGCAAAGGGCCCTTGAAATCCAAGTTGAGTCGTTCGAAGGGTCTAGTAGCTTTCACAAGTGGTGTCTTGGGAGGGTTGTGAAATCTTGGCTTACATTCTGCACATATTTTGCATGATCTTGCTACTTGCCTGACTTCTTTGATCTTACGAAATGGAACAATCTCGTGACACCAGGATGGCACAGAGCATCATGTAAAGTGTAAAGTGTCTGTCCGTCAGGGTTAGTCACGCTGCAATATGACCTTGACAGGACGTCAGGGGGAATATTCTCCCGGCCCGGCCGGTACACTATGTCGAAGTCATAACAAGACAATTCCATCCTCCAGCGGAGCATCTTATCATTTTTTATCTTACTTTTATGCTGCTTATCAAATAGAAATGTAACTGAGCGTTGATCAGTCCTTATGGTAAAATGTCTACATGATAGATAATGCCTCCAGTGGCGGACAGCCTCCACTACTGCCTGAGCTTCCTTCTCCACAGCGGAGTGTTTCTTCTCCGATCCTTGTAGTGTACGGGAGAAGAAGGCGGCAGGACGTCCTGCTTGAGAAAGTACTGCAGCGATGGCCCCGTTAGAGGCGTCAGTTTCCACGTCAAACGATAATGACTCATCGATCGCACTAACGACCGATGATTCTATGTCTTTCTTTAATTGATAGAAGGCATCAGCAGCTTCTTTCATTACGGGAAACGAAGTGGTGGTGGCCAGGGATCGAATTTTCCTCGAAAAGTCATAGATCCACTGAGAATAATAGCTGAAGAGACCAAGGGTTCGGCGTAGTGACTTAAGGTCATCAGGCACTTTTAAGTCGTGCAATGGTTTCAACCTTTCTGGGTCTGGACGCATCTCTCCTCCTTTAACCACATAACCTAAAATGTGAAGGCTACGAGTTGAAAATATACACTTATCTTTATTGTAGTTTATGTTCAGTCTTTTGGCAGTTTCCAGAAATTTCTTGAGGTTTTTGTTATGTTCTTCCTGTATCTTACCACATATTGTGACGTCGTCCAAATACGCATAAGTACTGGTAAAGTTCTCCTCCTTGATGAATGTGTCCATGATCCGTTGGAAACAGGCTACCCCATTTGTCACATCAAATGGGACACGCGTAAACTGGTATAGTCGCCCACAAGCTTCAAATGCAGTGTAGTGCTTCTCTTCAGCTTTCAATGGGACCTGATGATAAGCGCTTCTAAGATCAATCGTACTGAATACACGGTATTTAGCAATCTGATTGACAGAGTCATCGATGCGTGGTAGTGGAAACGCATCTAGTAAGATGAACTTATTTATAGTTTGGGAATAATCAATGGCAAGGCGTTTCTTGCGAGTCTCACTTTTAACTACGACTACTTGCGCACGCCACGGAGAATTACTTTCCTCAATAATCCCTTCCTCGAGCAGTCTCTGGGTTTCTGCTTCAATAAAGTGTCTATCCTCCGAGGAGTAGTGCCGTGACCGAGCGGCTATTGGGTGACAGTCTGCGGTGAGGCTTCCGAACAATTCCGAAGGATCAACACGAAGCTCACTCATCCCGCCACAAATCACCAGGGGAGGTAGGGCACCACCATACTTTACGGTGACGCTGTCGTGCAGCTTTTGAAAGTCTTGCCCCAGTATCACATCAGCACATAGTTGAGGGAGTACCGTCAAACGCACGCCACCGTACTCATGTCCATTCACCTTCAAGTCTACTTCACAAAACCCAGTAGTTTGAGCACTCAGAGAAGTAGCCGCCATAGTAACTGCACTTTGAGAACTGTGTACGGTTAAGGATTGGCGCTCGATCACGTCCGGGTGGATAAAGCTTTCAGAGCTTCCACTATCTATCAGTCCATCCACTTCTGTCCCTTCAATAGAAATCTTAGTCACCGCCTTACGCAATACACTTGGAGTTGCTGCTAGAGTGGCACAGTTAGCAGTGGTGGTGGTGGCGGCGGCACTGCGACACACTTTAGCGTAATGCCCTTTCCTGTGACATTTATTGCAGTTGGCGTCCCGAGCAGGGCACTTGAACCGTGGGTGCTTGGAAAACCCACAAAAGAAACACTTCGCAGTCGCAGCAGCCATAACCGGAGCAGTTTCGGAACTCTTGTCATTTTCTGAATCCTCACAAGTAGCACCGAGCACACGAGTGGAAGAAGCACTGTCGTATAACTCCGAGTTTCTCTGAGCCGAATCAAGTGCTCGAGCCTGATTGAACATAGTAGAGAGGTCTAGCTTCTTATTTTCCAGTAGACGCTGCCGAATGGACTGAGAAAGGAGACCACTAATGAACGAGTCTCTAATAGACTCACAGTATTGGGTCGCAGATACAGCCTTGAAGTTACATTCTTTGCTCAATTTTTTCAGCGCCTGAAAATACTCATCCAACGTCTCTCCACTTTGCTGCCGCCGAGTAGCGAGGCGGTGGCGAACAAACACTTCGTTAGTGGGTTTTACACATTGAGATTTAAGTACACTTATAGCATCTGCGTATGTAACACAATCCGAAATAGTCTCGTATATTCTGGGAGACACATGGTTCGTAAGAACTGTCAGCTTATGCAGATTGTCCTGAGGTAACACTGCGAGGAAATTTTCGAAAGTTTGACACCAGTGTGTCCACTTTAATGCTGCCGTGGGCGCGCTGGGATCGGCGTCCAACCGTTCAGGCCTCAGTATACGTTCCATGTTGTCCAAGAAGCTACGTCGCCCCCACTCAGCAAGAATTGTTTGGAGTTGAAAGTTATTTGTTGAGTAAATTGATGTGATACAGATACACACCGAACCATTTGGTAGGCTTTACTCAACAAAGAACTGGAGCATAGTCTGTAACAATACAGAAAAAAACCAATACAGAAAACCATCCAGAAAACAATAATAACATTGTCAGTTACACAATCACGTGACCATATAAACTATAGTAACCCCAAACCCAAACACACAATACACACCTTTCCACAGCTCCTTCAGTGAGAGAAGGACAATCCCTCGTTCGAAAGAGGGCTACATCTGTTCCGGAACATTATCCAAATACAAAGGTCGAACCCCAAAACATGCTTCAAATAGTAGTATAACCCCTAGCTCTTAACAGGCTTCGAATATAGTTAATACCTCGAAAACACCACAGTTCCCTTACAAGTTGTGTGAAAAAACCATCCTGGACGATATTTAAGAATTCCTCCGAGCACCCGTCTCCTGTCATACTATCCCAGTCTATTCTCCTATAATTAAAGTCCCCCATAACGCACACATTATTATACCTAGATGCCCTTGCAAGCTCCTGCATCAGGGGTGCACTAGCTGCTTCGCCTAAATCCAGATACCTATATATAATGCCTACAACTAACTTATTCCCTCCTATAATAATGTCAATCCATAATGACTCCGCATTCCTATCTGTTTTTATTATGGTATTGACATAGCTATTTAATGTGTTTCTAACGTACAGTGCCATACCTTCCTCTCTCCTCCCTACTCTATCCCTGTGGAAAAAAGTGTATCCATCTATTCCTACTTCAGGTAAGAAATGTTTGCCTGCAATATCTAACCAAGTTTCTGTAATACCTATAATATCTAACTCTTCAACACATGCGATATCTCTAAGTGTGTCTATCTTATTTATTACACTTCTACTGTTTGTATAAAAGACACTTAGTTCATGCAACTCCCTCTCTTTACCCCGTCCTTTGTCACTATTACCCTTACCTCTATTAATATTTAGTTTCCCTGACTGGATTGCCTAACAGCCCTCTCAAGACACTCACTAAGTTCCTGCACTCCCTTCCTACTGAAATGTACACCATCCCTGGCATACAGCTCCTGTCTCCCATAGAACCTGCTCCACTCATCCATAAAACCTACCCCATCCTCCCCACACATCCTCGTTAACCTCTTGTTGAGGCCAAGGGCATGTGAGAGCTACCAGCCTCTAACCCCCTATAAAGGGTGCACCCCTGAGACTATACACCTCCTACCACTCTCCCTTATCTCCCTCAGAAGCTCCCTATACCTAAGCACTAGCTTCTCTAACCTTATCCTGCCTACATTGTTCACGCCCACGTGAACCACCACTAACGCCTCTTTCCCTGTCCCCTCCACAACCTTCTTGTATCTCTCTACCACGTCCTGTACTCCGGTCCCAGGAAGATAACACGTCATCCTCCTAGTCCTGTCGGCTTCACAGAAGGTCTCTTCTAAATACCTAATCCTGGAGTCACCCAGAACTAACACTTCCTGCGACCCTTCTAACCTTTCCCTGTCCTTCCTCACCTTCCCACCCTCCTTCCTCTCCTTCCCATCTAACTTCCTCTTCACTATCTTCGCCTTGGGTGTCCTGTCCCCTTTACCTGCTCCTACTTCTATCACCACCTCTTCCTCTTCCTGTGTAGCTAACAAGCCAAACTTGTTGCTACACTCTACCTGACCCAGGGGAGGAAATTCCACCTCACACAAGGGAGGGTTCACGCTCCCCTTCCCTCCCCTACCCACAATCCTCCAACTATTCCCCCTTTGTCTCTGGCCTGAGTCACTTGACCTAACCTGACCTGAGTCTCGTGACCTGACGCTAGCTTCCTGCCTTAGCTCTAATAACTGTTGTCTCGTCTGTGCCAACAATACTTTCACCTCCTTAACCTCTTCCTCTAAGGCTACATTTCTAGCTAACACTTCACACAATTTACATCCACTTACCTTACATTGTCTCTCCATTCCACAAGAACCACACCTCACCACTCCACCCTCCAACACCACTCCACCCTCCATACCTGTAACCTCCTCGCCTATATTGAGTACTACGCACTCAGCCATCTAAATACTTTTTCCCAAAAATGTACACAAAACACAATAAAATACTTTAAACACAATAAAATACTTAAACACAATAAAATACTTAAACACAATAAAATACTTAAACACAATAAAATACTTACTGAGGAACAGAACAACCCAAACGGGTGTCTGCGGAAGCGGTACAAGGACACTCCATCACTAAAGGTGGTGATGTCTCGAGAATTTTCATTTATAGTAACTTGGAAGTAGGTTTCCTTAAGGTCTAAGGTGGTAGAGAAAGCTTGCCCTGAGGCTTGCTCGACTAGTTCATCCAACCTAGAGAAGGGGTAGATATCAGTGGCTAAATGGGTGTTTACTAGCCTGTAACAAGGCACATCCGTTTGGAGCCATCCGGTTTACTCACTAATACAATAGGCCTGAGCCATGCAGAAGTGGATTTTTCTATAATTTCCCGGGCTTCCATGTTTTCTAGCACCTAGCTTATTATTTCTTTTGAGGCTTCAGGATACCGGTATATGGGGGCTCGCACAGGGTTCGTATCTGTCATTTCAATCTCCACCAGGGGTACATTAAGTGTTCCCAATTCTCCCTCTTCAAATAGGAAAAGCTGATCATGGGCCAAGATTATTTTACTTAATTCTGCCTTTTGAGTTTTCTTTAAATGTGGCATAGGCAATTTAGACAATAGATGGGTTAGTTTTTCTTTACGCCCTCCAGGAATACTAGGTTGGTCAGAATGGGGGAGGAGGTCATTTTGAATATGGTATATTGAAGACGAATTCACTTCGCCCTTCTCATACCAGTCGATTAGGGTGCCCACTTCGAAAATTTTGATTACTTTAGTATTGTTAGTTACTGGGCAGGGGATGGTTTGATCATCATTGACTTTAACACAAAAGGGGTGACAGTTACTGGAGGGTCTTCCTTGTGGGTGTACTATAAGAATGGTACTGGGTTTGGCTTCAGCAGGTACTGGGATAAACTTTGTTTGATATGGATCAAGCCGAATTTCACGGGGATTATGCAATTGGTTCTCAGGCTTTAAGGACACAACTGGGGGAGGAAGTTGAGTTACGTTACGGACTGCATTTTATTGTGGTCGAGCCAGGTGGACGGCATAAGGAGCCTTTCCCAAGTGGAACAACTTTTTCTCGGGATCCCATAGAAATGAAGAATGATTTAAAATGTCACATCCCAGTAACATGTCCGCTTGTAAATAACTATTTGGGACCACTGGGACCCATTTCTTTACTACACTTTGTAGCCCAATGCCTATCTCCACCAACACGAAACCGAGTATTCTGACGGGAGTACCTGTTACTCCTTGGAGACAAGGGGAGTTCTTTTTCTTGTGGAGCTCACTTCCTAACTTACACCTGGTGGATTCCTTCATCAACGGTTGACTACTACCGGTATCCACCTGAGCTGACAACAATTTGTTATTCACCAATAGTTAAATTACAGGAGATGTGAGGGCCTGTGCTAGTCAGCTGTTACTCTGGTTAATTTCTCCCGGACAATTCCTATTTCCCCGTCGGCAATTCATACGTCTGCAATTGAAACATGACCCATCGTAGGGAGCCGAGGTACATTCCCATAGGTTGTGAGTGTGGGAACGACAGTAGGAGCAGAATAATTTTGGCTTTGGGGAGGACCAAGCCCTGCCGGAAGGGGTCTCTTGAGGGTAACAGTTGGGGGTCAAGGACTGGTACTGAGGGGACCGACTGGGCAAGTTATCCGACTTTAGTCGACCTAACTGGGTTGTTAGGGCCTTCACCTGTTCTTTAAGGTCTTCTATTTCGGATTTGTTTCCTGACTCAGGGGAGGGACTTGTGGCAGCAGTTAGGGACCGTCCTTCTTTTGGCTTTACTGAACTTTCCTGTTCCCTGAACACTTTATTTACAAGGGGGCTTCGTGTTTTGAGGAATAGCTATTTTTGGTATTCTATCCGAGCCAAGGATTTATTTAGGAGGTAGGCTTCGTCTAAGAAGCCTTCGAGTTTTTCTTTAAGGTCTCGAGGTAGACCTTGCCATACTTTACGCTTGAGGTATTTATTCCGATTAGGGAATTTTTCGTTGGGGAATTTGGATTCTAAAGAGACATATTTACAAATTGCTCAATTACAGAAGGCTTGTGGACTCTCTCCCCAGTCACAGAGTTCTGCTTCTAGGTCTTGCCACGCTCGATCTACGTTCACGTCCACCACGAATTCGTTTTTTAAGAGGTTGCAAAAGTCTTCCCAAGAAAGATTGGGTTGTTTACGTTGTTGATTATGTATCAACATTACAATTTCTGGCCCTAATCGACTTTTGGCCATCTGTAATCAAGAAGGTTCATGTGCCGTAGTTTGTTCTATTAATTCTATGAACATTTGTAGCCTTCTAAATGGATTAATTCAAGAATGGGGACGTCGCGTGGTTTGGTTATGGAGGGACTACTGACTACAAGTGAGGCAAGGGTCTCTTCCTGTTTGATAATGCGGGTGCCTATATTTTTCATCACTGCTGCTTGTTGGCGTACCACGTCCCTTAATGCCTCGACCTCGTTTCCCATTTATTCTTTTTCTGAAAGACTCCGGTGGTCCCTTACCACCTCTATTTCTTCCTCTTCGAAATGTTCCATGTTGGTTAACACTTTAATACAGGCTAACTTAATGACTACCTTAATCCAGGCTAACTTAATGACTACCTTAATCCAGGCTAACTTAATGACTACCTTAATCCAGGCTAACTTAATGCTCTACCTTAATCCAGGCTAATTTAATGACTACCTTAATTCAGGCTAACTTAATGCTCTAATCTGACTCCTCCCCTTCCATGAAATTTCTTATAGTTTTCTTCAATTTACTTTTAACGCGGTTTGCCCTCTGTATTCCAATGAATTCCGTCCTTTGAGAAGCTTTCTACCCAAAATTCACTGTTAAAGTGGATTAACTGATTAGGTAGGAAGTTTTGTAACTTTCTATTAATGACTCATTGTACCTTACGGTATCTTTGGTGGGACATGAACTCTTCATTGGGGTAGAATCTTGGTTCTATCAGGCATACCCATACTACCACTAGCCAGTCCTGTTCAATTGTTTCTACTATTTGACTAATATTTTCCGCTATAAACTTGGGTCTCGACTCCTGATCAATGTCATTATTTCCTATCCATAATATACATAAGTCGTGTTCCCAATTTAACACTTCATTCATCCGTGTATTATTATGAAAGTTATCTGCTCGACCTCCATCCAGGTCCACGAAATATTCTTATTTCGACATCTTCCACTTCTAACTTTTTAGGAGCTTGACTATGGCCCACCACTGAAATCTTCCATATCCTCACTTGCTGTGGTAATTGCTTGGCAGTGCTCAAACACCTCGAAAGCCACCGCTAAGACACCAGTGTGGTGCCCCCTCTGAGTGTACTTTGACTTGGGTCACCAGTGTGGTGCCTATTAGTTATTTGTTTATTTTAAAATCTTACTTTATATATCAACAATTGCTGCCACCACCCAAGGTTTTTTGTAAAGGGGCATGGGGGTCTTTTGTGTAATTTTATTCTTCCTTAAGGGGAGTTAACTCAACCCCAAAATTAATAACACTAAGGAAAACATGTGACCAATTATTATAATGAAAGAACAATTTATACTTTTGGTAAAGTGAGACTGATTCCTCAATAAGGCCCGTGAGTACGTTGGATATTTTTCATATCCTTATTTCATGAGTGTTGAGTACTTTACCAAACACTTACCTTATCACTTCAAGTCAGGGATTAAGTAAAGAACTGGGCATTAACTTTTGACATAACAAATGTATTTACTTTCTCAGGTTTAATTTTGATTACCCATCATCATTCCCCGGTGATGGATAAAGGCACACTAAATGGTTAACTTCTACACGAAACAGCATTGATAAATTTTTCCTACATCACTACAGGGCGACAATACGTTTACAGCCTCGTATTTCTACTCTAATATTCACCATTCTCCCATGGGCAGATTGTTTTAAATTTTAATAGGCATTGAGAGTGGTTAAATAACCGTCTCTCAGGGTGTCAACCATAAGATTTAACACCATAATCTTCCTCGAAAAAAATTACGTGACTGCCCGTGCACTCTTAACTAAACTTTCTGTTTTCAACGTTCAAGAACCTATTCATCTTCCACCACCACTTGGTTACATTCCTAACCCATAAGAACTATAAAACTTTTGCCAAAACAATTATAAACTGAATCTCAAACAGGCCCATAAGGCTCACTTATATAACAAAGAAAATTACTTTATATTGGGCATAATTCACTCCGTGCCCTGGCATTACGAAAGAATACATAGTGGGAAATGTGATCACTGTATAGGTGTGATGGTGGAGTCCATAGTTTCTGCAAATATATAACAAATGAACGTGTGTTTCCTCCGGAAAGGCTAGTGGAGGAAGAGCCGCTAGTCTGGGGCCATATTTCACACCTTTACCGACAAATACTATTTAAGTTCACTTGAATATTATGACAACCTTCCCTTCAGGATGATAATACTGAAACTTTGGAATGGATTTTTAACCTAGGAACCCTTAATACCTTACCTGCATATATATAACAAATGAACGTGTTCCCTCTAGTGATGGGCGCTTTGTGAACGAGTCGGTTCATAGAGCCGGCACTTGCAGATGAACGAGAAGAGCCGGATCTTTCTCGAGAGCCGTTTGAGATTTTTTTGAGAGCCGTTAATCTTTTTTTTTCTAGTTTTTCCATATTTTTGCAATTTTCTAACAAAATGCAACAATTACCGATTGTTAATAATTATAGTAATGATAATAATAATAATAATACTTACGAGAATGAAGCCTATTCATAGAAATTATATACTAAAATAGTTAAGTTACCCCTTCAAGTTAACAAAGAAAATTGAATTTCCAAGTGCTTTGGCCTCTAGCAAAGAGGGATAACTCAACACATAAAACACATATATATGAATAATTCAGAAAATATATGGTGTATATGGCAGGCCAATGATGTGGAATGTACACTATAATATTCCCTACAACATATCGGTAAATGAAGACAATCTGATAATATTAAGAGGTCAAATTAAATTATAGAACTTGTCTCAAAATAGTGTACATATCGTACAAATCAAGTATATTTTTTTCCATAGGTAATTTTTTAACACAAAACTCATTTTCTCATTATAGCTCGAGAACCATAATGTATACGTACAATGACTACGAATAGACAAAGAGTGAATAGGAATTCGACTTTCTATTGCAACATTTAAAAATGAAATTACTCTTTATATAATGAAGGAAAAAAAACATTTGCATGACCTGTGAGTAAAAT
>JAXIVD010001237.1:27500-62500 GCA_036785275.1 Cancer borealis | reverse complement strand
ACGTTGTCCTTCTTTAAGAGAAGGAAATTGATATTATCCACTTATAATAGATCTCAATAGGGGTTTACATGTATTGTCAGACTATTGGGGAAGATTATGGACTATATAATAATGGCGAGAGGCATTGAATTTCACAAATATTGAGGGATTTCGAGAGCGATGTCACTCACCTGTGAACGCAATCAACGTTGAACCCCGAGTGACGCTCTCTGGGAAAAAGGCGGGAGATGAGAAGGGGGAAGGGGGGGTTTCGAGGATATTCCTCCTTTGATCTTATTATTAATTGATTATTGAGACGTGAAATAGTTATCAGTTTATAGGAAATTAGTTTTGACGCTAAATAAGTGACATTTAGATATCTATTGAACCTGATCTCTGGATTACTATATAGGGGAAAATTTTTGTCTACGTGACTTTTTGCACATCGACGAGTCCTGGGGCATGATCGCCTCACATGATGCAATATTACGTCATTCTTAACAAAGTTTGTGAGAAGATAACTAAGTAGGTTAATTATATTAGACTATGGAGAGCATTTTGACAAGTTAATAACTATTAATAGTGATTAGATTATGATATTAATTTCTTTCCATAGAAAACTGTCTGGTGGGAGGGGTTGACTGCATAGGATTTGAAAGCTTGGAGAAACAATTCCAATATAAACATATATATAAACATATAGTATAAAATCATGAATGATGTGCGAGTAAAAACATTTATATAATGCAGTATCCCCTTGGGAATACAGGATCTAAGGGTAGACTAAACAAAACAAAAAGGTACATTCAGTAGGCCTATTTGAGATTAAATTGGAGGCATCACACGACTTTTCCCTCCGGGTGAAATGTTTTTACTCACTAATAATAAAAAAATTACATCCTAACAGGTTTACAATTTAGGAACTGGTTTAGTGGTCACTAAGGCTACAACCCACCTTGGTTTTCCATCAGTCTAACATTCACTCGACCTTCCCCACCACTCCACTACTTAGCCCTTCCTGGCTAAAACACTGGCAACGTAATATGTGGTTCCTGAGAAACCAATTGCCCGGCTACTGCTGCTACTTGGCTGTAGTTCAGATTATTGTAGGGCACACCCCAGTCCACATACTCATGAGAGAAGTATGGATGATCTCGTCAACTGTACAAGATCCCGGACACTCGGTAGCTAAGTTGAGCCTTCCAACCCTTGACTTTCACACCAAAACAAACAATAACATAAATTCTCAGTCATTCATCTTCTTTTGCTCACAACATTCGCATTCAATCACCCTTCATTCGTTTCCGCAGCAAGTGGTCATACAGGAAGCATTTGACAGAGCTTAGGCTACGTCCTGATGTCTCCTCCACCTCCTAACACCGGCAGACTGTAGCTTAGAGGCCTAATCACACTACTACCAGGTGTGATTCCCTCACGTTAAAGTGGCCTACAGCTTCCTGAACTAGTCCATTGTGTGAACTACACACAATCCTGTGAACTTATCTTCTACTTCAAAAGTTCACCACTCCTTCAGGGCTCAAACTAGGCCCGGGGGAATTAAGGTGGATAGTCTATCGACCTGTCACACCTGGGTCGATTCACCAACAACATACCTCCAAGGGGATTGCAACTTAGCACCACTAATTGTCCAAACCTGTTCCTTTATATCTTAAAACTAACTATCAGCCTACTGGGGAGGGGGGAATCCACTTGACGAGGGGCATGGCGTCCGAAGAAGGCGAAGAAAGGCTGGACGGCCGTTGAAAAGTGCACAGCATGGTTGAGTACTGTCTGGCAGGATAGGATAGCCAGTGCCGTCTTGAGGGACGAATGGAGCCTCTCCGTGGTGCTGTTTCCTCGGGGATGATATGGGGTTGTATGGCAGTTGGCAATCCGATACCTCCGGCAGAGGTCTTGGAACTGCCGGGACACAAACTCCAACCCGTTGTCGTGGACCACAGACTGGGGGGTGCCGAAGTCTGCGAGGTACTGCTCCATGCTCTCCACGACAGTGTGTGTGTGTTTTGTTTTAAGTGGAAATAATTTTCACGAACCTACTGAAATGATCCACTAACGAAATTTTCCACATTCTCCCTTGTTGTGGCAATGTTAGGCAGTGCTCAAAACACTTTCAATCCCACCGCTGCCACCAGTGTGGTGCCCGGGGGGGAGCTGAGGCTTGTTCAGAAGTACGTTATTTTTTTAAATGATGTTATTGCTTGATTAATTTCTTTACCTAATTAATTTGTCATTAAATTAACTTCTAATGGGGAACTCTCATGGCAATTAAAAAGATATTTACTTTGATTAATTAAATTTATTAATGGTCCCTGATGTTGGATATTTCCCTGAATATTAAGAAAGAAAGCTGCCACCACCCCCAAAGGTTTAATGAGAATTAGGGAATTCTCAGGGAATTTAATTTCTTCCTAAAGGGAAGTTAAAATATTCGAAAGAGAAAATAATTACTACCAGGGAAATATAGGCGACCAATGAAAAGAAAGGGGGAACTGATTTAACAATTTAGTTATTTGGTAGAGTGGACTGAGTTTCAATAAGGCACATGGATTCGTGGATTTGTTTCATATCCTTTTTCAAGAGTGTTGAGCACCTCCCACATTAACCTTACCACAACAACGGAGGTTATTATAACACGGAATCACTTTCTCAGATTTTACTTGAGTTATTTATTTACTGTATACTTTGAATATCACAGGCTGATCATTGAGTCTTAGAAACACGGCTTAGTTATAGTATCAGACAACTTAATGGCTCATGGCAGAAAAACATCATCTTCCTCAAAAAGAAAATAAATACAGAGTTGGCAATACTTATCTCACCTCGAGATACCAACTCTTCACACATTACACATTATATACCCTTGACTCCCTTCCCTGAAAAATATCACCTTAAAAATGTTATAATTTTGTAACTGGGCCTGAGAACAGTTAAAGAACCTTTTCTCAGGGGATTTCCGAAAGTAAGGTGATCTCAATGTTTCTGTTTATGCATACATAGTATAATTCTTCCTCACTAAGTAGGAATACACGATTCCTATTCCTGAATACATGGGCTGGGTCTATCAGACAGTCTTACGTGACACATAGTTTCCTAAAGCTTAACTTGGAAATTTGGCAGTGGCTTCTAGCCGTTCATTTAACTACAAAAACAAAAGAAAGTAAATGAGAAATTGGTGTAACTGTCGTGGAGGCATTCTTTCCCTGTGAACGCAATCAACGTTGAACCCCGAGTCAGTATAATTCACTTCCTTAACTCAGAAGTTAATACACAGTCACAATAACATAGAAATTACCGTGAAAAATATATATTGTACACCATGAAATATTTTGTAGGGAAATAGGGCACCATGCGGTTTTGAAACCACGTTGTCCTTCTTTAAGAGAAGGAAATTGATATTATCCACTTATAATAGATCTCAATAGGGGTTTACATGTATTGTCAGACTATTGGGGAAGATTATGGACTATATAATAATGGCGAGAGGCATTGAATTTCACAAATATTGAGGGATTTCGAGAGCGATGTCACTCACCTGTGAACGCAATCAACGTTGAACCCCGAGTGACGCTCTCTGGGAAAAAGGCGGGAGATGAGAAGGGGGAAGGGGGGGTTTCGAGGATATTCCTCCTTTGATCTTATTATTAATTGATTATTGAGACGTGAAATAGTTATCAGTTTATAGGAAATTAGTTTTGACGCTAAATAAGTGACATTTAGATATCTATTGAACCTGATCTCTGGATTACTATATAGGGGAAAATTTTTGTCTACGTGACTTTTTGCACGTCGACGAGTCCCGGGGCATGATCGCCTCACATGATGCAATATTACGTCATTCTTAACAAAGTTTGTGAGAAGATAACTAAGTAGGTTAATTATATTAGACTATGGAGAGCATTTTGACAAGTTAATAACTATTAATAGTGATTAGATTATGATATTAATTTCTTTCCATAGAAAACTGTCTGGTGGGAGGGGTTGACTGCATAGGATTTGAAAGCTTGGAGAAACAATTCCAATATAAACATATATATAAACATATAGTATAAAATCATGAATGATGTGCGAGTAAAAACATTTATATAATGCAGTATCCCCTTGGGAATACAGGATCTAAGGGCAGACTAAACAAAACAAAAAGGTACATTCAGTAGGCCTATTTGAGATTAAATTGGAGGCATCACACGACTTTTCCCTCCGGGTGAAATGTTTTTACTCACTAATAATAAAAAATTACATCCTAACAGGTTTACAATTTAGGAACTGGTTTAGTGGTCACTAAGGCTACAACCCACCTTGGTTTTCCATCAGTCTAACATTCACTCGACCTTCCCCACCACTCCACTACTTAGCCCTTCCTGGCTAAAACACTGGCAACGTAATATGTGGTTCCTGAGAAACCAATTGCCCGGCTACTGCTGCTACTTGGCTGTAGTTCAGATTATTGTAGGGCACACCCCAGTCCACATACTCATGAGAGAAGTATGGATGATCTCGTCAACTGTACAAGATCCCGGACACTCGGTAGCTAAGTTGAGCCTTCCAACCCTTGACTTTCACACCAAAACAAACAATAACATAAATTCTCAGTCATTCATCTTCATTTGCTCACAACATTCGCATTCAATCACCCTTCATTCGTTTCCGCAGCAAGTGGTCATACAGGAAGCATTTGACAGAGCTTAGGCTACGTCCTGATGTCTCCTCCACCTCCTAACACCGGCAGACTGTAGCTTAGAGGCCTAATCACACTACTACCAGGTGTGATTCCCTCACGTTAAAGTGGCCTACAGCTTCCTGAACTAGTCCATTGTGTGAACTACACACAATCCTGTGAACTTATCTTCTACTTCAAAAGTTCACCACTCCTTCAGGGCTCAAACTAGGCCCGGGGGAATTAAGGTGGATAGTCTATCGACCTGTCACACCTGGGTCGATTCACCAACAACATACCTCCAAGGGGATTGCAACTTAGCACCACTAATTGTCCAAACCTGTTCCTTTATATCTTAAAACTAACTATCAGCCTACTGGGGAGGGGGGAATCCACTTGACGAGGGGCATGGCGTCCGAAGAAGGCGAAGAAAGGCTGGACGGCCGTTGAAAAGTGCACAGCATGGTTGAGTACTGTCTGGCAGGATAGGATAGCCAGTGCCGTCTTGAGGGATGAATGGAGCCTCTCCGTGGTGCTGTTTCCTCGGGGATGATATGGGGTTGTATGGCAGTTGGCAATCCGATACCTCCGGCAGAGGTCTTGGAACTGCCGGGACACAAACTCCAACCCGTTGTCGTGGACCACAGACTGGGGGGTGCCGAAGTCTGCGAGGTACTGCTCCATGCTCTCCACGACAGTGTGTGTGTGTTTTGTTTTAAGTGGAAATAATTTTCACGAACCTACTGAAATGATCCACTAACGAAATTTTCCACATTCTCCCTTGTTGTGGCAATGTTAGGCAGTGCTCAAAACACTTTCAATCCCACCGCTGCCACCAGTGTGGTGCCCGGGGGGGAGCTGAGGCTTGTTCAGAAGTACGTTATTTATTTAAATGATGTTATTACTTGATTAATTTCTTTACCTAATTAATTTGTCATTAAATTAACTTCTAATGGGGAACTCTCATGGCAATTAAAAAGATATTTACTTTGATTAATTAAATTTATTAATGGTCCCTGATGTTGGATATTTCCCTGAATATTAAGAAAGAAAGCTGCCACCACCCCCAAAGGTTTAATGAGAATTAGGGGATTCTCAGGGAATTTAATTTCTTCCTAAAGGGAAGTTAAAATATTCGAAAGAGAAAATAATTACTACCAGGGAAATATAGGCGACCAATGAAAAGAAAGGGGGAACTGATTTAACAATTTAGTTATTTGGTAGAGTGGACTGAGTTTCAATAAGGCACATGGATTCGTGGATTTGTTTCATATCCTTTTTCAAGAGTGTTAGGCACCTCCCACATTAACCTTACCACAACAACGGAGGTTATTATAACACGGAATCACTTTCTCAGATTTTACTTGAGTTATTTATTTACTGTATACTTTGAATATCCCAGGCTGATCATTGAGTCTTAGAAACACGGCTTAGTTATAGTATCAGACAACTTAATGGCTCATGGCAGAAAAACATCATCTTCCTCTAAAAGAAAATAAATACAGAGTTGGCAATACTTATCTCACCTCGAGATACCAACTCTTCACACATTACACATTATACCCTTGACTCCCTTCCCTGAAAAATATCACCTTAAAAATGTTATAATTTTGTAACTGGGCCTGAGAACAGTTAAAGAACCTTTTCTCAGGGGATTTCCGAAAGTAAGGTGATCTCAATGTTTCTGTTTATGCATACATAGTATAATTCTTCCTCACTAAGTAGGAATACACGATTCCTATTCCTGAATACATGGGCTGGGTCTATCAGACAGTCTTACGTGACACATAGTTTCCTAAAGCTTAACTTGGAAATTTGGCAGTGGCTTCTAGCCGTTCATTTAACTACAAAAACAAAAGAAAGTAAATGAGAAATTGGTGTAACTGTCGTGGAGGCATTCTTTCCCTGTGAACGCAATCAACGTTGAACCCCGAGTCAGTATAATTCACTTCCTTAACTCAGAAGTTAATACACAGTCACAATAACATAGAAATTACCGTGAAAAATATATATTGTACACCATGAAATATTTTGTAGGGAAATAGGGCACCATGCGGTTTTGAAACCACGTTGTCCTTCTTTAAGAGAAGGAAATTGATATTATCCACTTATAATAGATCTCAATAGGGGTTTACATGTATTGTCAGACTATTGGGGAAGATTATGGACTATATAATAATGGCGAGAGGCATTGAATTTCACAAATATTGAGGGATTTCGAGAGCGATGTCACTCACCTGTGAACGCAATCAACGTTGAACCCCGAGTGACGCTCTCTGGGAAAAAGGCGGGAGATGAGAAGGGGGAAGGGGGGGTTTCGAGGATATTCCTCCTTTGATCTTATTATTAATTGATTATTGAGACGTGAAATAGTTATCAGTTTATAGGAAATTAATTTTGACGCTAAATAAGTGACATTTAGATATCTATTGAACCTGATCTCTGGATTACTATATAGGGGAAAATTTTTGTCTACGTGACTTTTTGCACGTCGACGAGTCCCGGGGCATGATCGCCTCACATGATGCAATATTACGTCATTCTTAACAAAGTTTGTGAGAAGATAACTAAGTAGGTTAATTATATTAGACTATGGAGAGCATTTTGACAAGTTAATAACTATTAATAGTGATTAGATTATTATATTAATTTCTTTCCATAGAAAACTGTCTGGTGGGAGGGCTTGACTGCATAGGATTTGAAAGCTTGGAGAAACAATTCTAATATAAACATATATATAAACATATAGTATAAAATCATGAATGATGTGCGAGTAAAAACATTTATATAATGCAGTATCCCCTTGGGAATACAGGATCTAAGGGCAGACTAAACAAAACAAAAAGGTACATTCAGTAGGCCTATTTGAGATTAAATTGGAGGCATCACACAGGTATGGAGGGTGGAGTTTTGAGGTGTGGTTCTTGTGGAATGGAGAGACAATGGAAGGTAAGTTAATGTAAATTGTGTGAAGTGTTAGCTAGAAATGTAGCTTTAGAGGAACAGGTTAAGGAGGTGAAAGTTTTGTTACTAAAGGTAAGGCAGGAAGCTAGTCAGGTCACAAGAGTCAGGTCAGAGACAAGCGTCAGGTCAGAGACAAGGGGGGGACAGTTAGAGGATTGTTGGTAAGGGAAAGAAGGGGAGCGTGAACCCTCCCTTGTGTGAGGTGGAATTTCCTTCGCTGTGTCAGGTAGAGTGTAGCAACAAGTTTGGCTTGTTAGCTACACAAGAGGAGGAAGAGGTCGTGATAGATGTAGAAGCAGGTGAAGGGGACAGGACACCCAAGGCGAAGATAGTGAGGAGGACGTTAAATGGGAAGGAGGGTGGGAAGCTGAGGAAGGACAGGAAAGGGTTAGAAGTGTCGCAGGAAGTGTTAGTTCTGGGTGACTCCAGAATTAGATATTTAGATGAGACCTTCTGTGAGGCCGACAGGGAGAGGAGGATGATGCGTTGTCTTCCTGGGTCCGGAGTACAGGACGTGGTAGAGAGATACAAGAAGGTAGTGGAGGGGACGGGGAAAGAGGAGTTAGTGGTGGTTCACGTGAGCGTGAACGATGTAGGCAGGGTAAGGTCAGAGGAGCTAGTGGTTAGGTATAGGGAGCTTCTGAGGGAGATAAAGGAGAGTGGTAGGAGATGTATAGTGTCAGGGGTTCTCCCTAGACAGGGGATTAGAGGCTGGTGGTTCTCACTGTTGTGATAAAACACAGGCCCTATTCCAAGGCTTTATTCAACACAGAAGCTTTACCATAGGTAATCTGCAACAACAGAGAGAAAACTGCTTTAGGAATATCAAAGTCAAAACATAATCAAAACTTACACAAGAACACAACATAATACATAACACTGAAAGGATTGTACATAGTTGATGGTACTTACTTAACAGGGAGAGCACTGGCAGGATACTGATCACTACTACCCAATATGGCTGCTATTTATACTTCACACAGTGTTGCCACATCAGTGATTACAATGTTGCCATCCTAACCATAACATTCTCCCTTTCCTTAAGTATCTATAGTACAGTCTTTATAGATCTAAGCGGTTGGATGGGTGACGTATACGCCCGGACCTTCGTAGCGCTGAAAACTCCTCACCAGGTTCGGCAGACGCTGGAGGTGTTGAAGTAGCATGTGGGGTCGTGTCACCTGCCCCGGTAGGAGTAGTGTCAAGTGGCTTGCTTGGAGAGATCAAGGCATCTTCTGCAGCATCCACAGTGGTATCTTGGGGTTCTTTATCAACACGGGCCTCAACTGGGGCTAAGTACCGAGTAGACACCGTAGTCTCTTCGCCCTTTTGGTTGCGAATGTGGGCATAGTGTGGATTTGCCTGAAGGAGCTCCACATGACGCTTTAGAAGAACTGGTCCGGGATGACATAGCCAGGAGGGCACTGAAGTTCCAGTAGAAGAGCGACGTGAATAGTTGAGCAGTCTCTCATGTGGGGTAGCATTTGTAGCTGTGCACAGTAATGAACGAACGGAGTGAAGAACATCAGGTAAAACAGCTTGCCAGCACTGAGTAGGTAGACCACGGGACGTGAGAGCCATTATAATGGCTTTCCATATTGTACCATTAAACCGCTCCACTTGGCCATTGCCTTGGGGGTTGTAGCTTGTGGTTCTGCTGCAGGAAATTCCCTTACTTATCAAAAACTCTTGGAGTTCTTTGCTCATAAAAGATGACCCCCTGTCTGAGTGGATGTAGGCAGGCATGCCAAAAACAGAAAATAAATGATAAAGACAATTAATGATGGTCGAAGCAGTCATATTTGCACAAGGGAACACATAGGGAAATCTAGAATATTCATCGATGATGTTAAGGAAATATCGATTCTTGTCAGTACAGGGCAGAGGTCCTTTGAAATTTATATTCAGCCGCTCAAAATGTTGAGTAGCTTTTATGAGACAAGTCTTTTCTGGATAATGAAAGTTTGGTATGACCTCTACACATACTTTACATGATCTGGTCACCTGTCGCACATTTTTCACTGAGTAGGGCATATTCTTAGACTTAACAAAGTGGTACAAGCGGGTGACCCCAAGATGGCACAAAGCCTCGTGGAGGGTTACTAATGAGTCCTGGCCATTACATGCTGCCCCACAGTGGGACCTAGAGAATATATCAGGGAAAATGTTTTCTGGACCAGGTCGGTACATAATGTCAAAGTCATAGCATGATAGTTCCATTCGCCAACGCAATATTTTGTCATTCTTTATCTTACTCTTATGCTGCTTGTCAAACATAAACCTCACAGATCGCTGGTCGGTTCTTATAACAAAACGCCTGCCTGTCAGATAATGCCTCCAATGGCGAACTGCTTCAATGATGGCCTGGGCTTCCTTTTCTATAGAAGCATAACATTTCTCAGGTCCTTGAAATTTTTTTGAAAAGAAGGCTACTGGACGTCCATCCTGGGAGAGAACTGCTGCAATGGCAACTTCAGATGCATCAGTTTCCACTTCGAACGGAAGCGATTCATCTATTGCTTGAATTACTGAATTTTCAATGTCCTGCTTGAGAGTGTGGAAGGCAGCCTCTGCTTCCTTGGTCACAGGGAATATAGTGGTGGTGCTCAGGGGACGAACCTTGCTTGAATGGTCGTAGATCCAATGTGAGTAGTATGCAAAAAGACCCAGGGTTCGACGGAGTGACTTCTTGTCTTGAGGGACTGGCAATTCACGTAGGGGTCGAAGTCGTTCGGGGTCTGGACGTTTTTCTCCTCCTTCAACCACATAATCGAGAACGCTAAGCCTTTTTGTTGAAAAAGAACACTTTTCCTCATTGTAGTTCATGTTTTTCCTTTTAGCAGCCTCTAGGAACTTCTTGAGGTTAGCATCATGCTCCTCCTGGGTCATACCACAGATAGTAACATCATCTAAGTATGCATAAGTTCCAGTGAGTTGTTCCTTTTGAATTAATGAATCCATGATCCGCTGGAAGCAGGCTACCCCATTGGTGACACCAAATGGGATACGAGTAAACTGATATAGGCCACCACCAGCCTCAAATGCCGTATAAGGTTTATCTTCCTCCCTAATAGGGACCTGATGATAGGCACTCTGTAGGTCAATAGTGCTAAAAACACGTTACCGAGCAATTTTGTTCACGGTATCATCAATTCGAGGTAGAGGGTAGCTGTCAAGAAGTGTGAATTAATTAATAGTCTCAGAGTAGTCAATAGCCAGTCGCCATTTCTTTAAACCATCTTTGACAACTACAACTTGGGCACGCTAAGGAGAATTACTTGGTTCAATTATGCCCTCTTTCAACAACCTCTAAGTTTCTTTCTTGATGAACATCCGATCTTGATATGAATAGCGGCGTGATCTTGCTGATATAGGACAGCAATCAGCTGTCAGGTTAGCAAAGAGCTTCGGCGGGTCTACCCTTATGGTATTAAATCCACAAATGACAAGAGGAGGCAGGTCGCCCCCATACCTCAGAGTAACACTATCATGCATCTTCTGGAAATCTTGACCCAGAATCACATCTGAGCACAGTTATGGTAAAACAGTTAGATGCATACCTTTATATTCCTGGCCATTAACTCTGAGGTCCATCTGGCAAAACCCTGATGTTCGAGTAGAGAGGGATGTTGATGCCATGGAAACAGCGCCCGATGAGTGATGGACAGTCAATGAGTGGTGCTTAACTAGGTCCGGATGGATGAAGCTCTCAGAGCTGCCACTGTCAACAAGTCCGTCCACCTCTACTCCTTTGATAAAAACTTTTACAACTGCCTTTGAGAGTGAACTTGGGGTAGCTGCAGAAGTAATTGTTGCTAGTGTTACATTGTTACCAAAATCCGTATATGCACTAGCTGTTGTTGACGGTTTAGCTCGACACACTTTGGCAAAATTACCTTTCTTCTGACATTTATGGCACATTGCTTCACGTGCAGGACACCTTGTGCGGGGATGCCTCGGAAGACCACAAAAGAAACATTTAGCATTTATAGCAGCGGCCACAGGGGCAGGCTCCACACTAACTTCTTTGCTGGTACTTAGGTCAGGAGTTGCAGCACTTACCACTTGAGGAGGCGGAGTACTGTACACTTCAGAATTCCTTTGAGCTGAATCCAAAGCTCTTGCCTGGTCAAACATAGTGGCTAGATCTAAGGTTTTATTCTCCAGGAGGCGCTGCCGTATTCCTGGTGACTGCAGACCATTTATGAAGGCATCCCGGATAGACTCTTCACAATATTTAGCAACTGTCACAGCCTGAAAGTTACAGTCCTTACTCAGAATTTTCAACACTAGAAAATACTCGTCTAAGGACTCACCCACCTGCTGACGGCGAGTCGCAAGGCGGTTGCGTGCAAAAACTTCATTTGTAGGCTTGATATACTGTGACTTTAGAGTATCGATAGCACTGTCATAGGTTGTACATTCAGAAATAGTCTCATAGATCTTTGGTGACACAAAGTTAGTAAGTAAACCCGACTTGTCAACGTTTTCTTCAGAAAGGGCTCCCAAGAAGTTTTCAAAAGTCCTGAACCAATGTTTCCATTCCTGGGCAGCTGTTGACAAGGAGGGGTCACAATCTAGTCTCTCCGGTTTCAGTAGGCGTTCCATGTTGTAGGTTCCGATGGTCACCCCGGCCCTTGGGACCACTTCAGTGCTACCCAAAGATCTGAGACGGGCGTCGTTGGTGCAGTCGTGTTAGTTCAGACGTTTGTCTGTGTTGAATAAATTGTTGTGATAAAACACAGGCCCTATTCCAAGTCCTCATTCAACACAGAATCTTTACCATAGGTAATCTGCAACAACAGAGAGAAAACTGCTTTAGGAATATCAAAGACAAAACATAATCAAAACTTACACAAGAACACAACATAATATATAACACTGAAAGGATTGTACATAGTTGATGGTATTTACTTAACAGGGAGAGCACTGGCAGGATACTGACCACTACTACCCAATATGGCTGCTATTAAAGGCCTCTTCTATTTGAGGCCTCTTCTATTTGTTCCCAATAATCTACTCCGGATTCTGCTCTGAATCCGAATCTGTTTTGGATTAATTGGGTGTAAATAGAACAGCAGAATCTGTGTTGGATTCGTTAAATCAAAACAATAACAATGAGAGGCCAGTCGCTGCCCAGCCGTCACACTAGTCACTTCTCTGAGGAAGTGTTGACAGTTACAACTTTCATTTCCTGATGCATTTAGGGTGACAGCGCCACCCCTAATTATCATCAACCTGCTTATTGTACAATAAAAAAATCTTTATATAACTAAATGTGTTATTGAAAACACCATTAGATTCTTGAAAAGAAGATTCAAGTCTGATGAACCTCAAGGTTAACTTCGACAATGTTACACCTATTATTTCTTTACAAATACTGCTCCACCTCTTTATTGTAAATATACTATACATAGTGTACTCTACATATCTGTGGTTTCTGGCGGTGCTCACCATCAGAAAACTTATCTTTTAAAAACAGAGCAATAAAAAATAATTATACACAGAGTTGACATTTCTTTATTTCATTCCGAGATATCAACTCTTTCCACTCATAAAAAATGTTATAACCCTTGACTCCCTTCCCTAAATAATTCACCCTATAATTTGTTAAACTTTAGTAACTGAGCCTGAGAGCAATTAATTAACCTTCTCCCAGAGAAGGACCTTCAGTCCTCCGTATTTTCCTAACCGAGGGTGAACTAAACACTTTGCTTGCTACACTGATTTGTTTCAAAATTACATTGTGAAAGTTTTCATCTCCCCAACACCGAGAATTAACACGAGATCTCTAAACATGAAGTCACCGGCGGGTTCTATCAGACCGTCCTACACGACACATGGTTTACATTTTTGTCAATGGAACACCACTGATATTGGCGTTTACTTTTAGTCATACATTACACTAAAAGAAAGAAAAGGGGCAAGAAATGGGTGGTGTGTAAGGTGTGGTGGAGCACTCCATATTTCTCCTGTGAACAGAGCGGAGGGGGTGAGGTGTCTGGGGCATAATTCACTTTCCACAAACTCAAAAAGTTATTACATGATTACTATAACATGAAAATCACAATGAAAAAGATATATGGTAAACAATGGAATATTATTATGGGAGAAAAAGGGGCCATGTTGTTTGAGTTAACTTCTTCCTTAAAAGAGAAGGAAATTACTATTATCCACTTATATAATGGATCTCAAAAGAGGTTTAGATGATTTGCCATGTTAATGGGGAAAGTTATGGGTCTATATAAGAGTGTTGAGTGGCACTGGATTTCACAAATATTGAGAAATTTACGGAACGTCGACACTGACCTGTGAACAGAGCGGAGGGGGTGAGGTGGCTGGGGGACGCTATTGCAGAAAAAGGCGGGAGTGTGAAAGAGGGGGGGGGGTGAGGGGGAGTTTCGAGAATGTTTCATCTTATATCTTTTGACTATGTGATTATTGAGAGATAAAATTATTACTAGCTTATATGAGATTAATTTTGATGTGGAACAAGTATCATTTTGAAATCTAATGAATTTGATTTGTGGTATAATATATGGGAGCAATCTGACTAATCACTAACTCGACTATGAACGGGCGGGAAACATGTGGTTATTGCACCACATGGTGAAAGATTACGTCATCTTGTGAAAAGAAAGCTAAGTAAGTTAATTAATTTTTAGACTATGGAGTGTAGTTTACGGGTAAATGAATATTAATGGCTTGAATGCAGGATCCTAATTTCTTTCCATAGAAAACTGACTTAAAAGATGGGGGATGACTATACGAAACTTGAATATTTGGGGGCAATTCCAACATAAGATAATTATATCAATACACAATACAAAAATTATAGATGAAGTGTGAGGAAAAACATTTATATAACAAAGTATAACCTTGGGGATATAAACCTGAGGATATATCACTATTTCCTTGGGGGTTTACAACCTAATTAGGTTATGTATCAATCTCAGAACAATAACAAAACGAAGACACATTCAGTAAGGCCTACGTGAGATCAACTTGTGGCATCATACGACTTTCCCCTCCAGGTGAAATATTTTTACTCACAATCCAAAAAAAAAGAAATACATCTTGACATATTTACAATTTAAGAACTGGTTTTATGGTTACTAAAGTTATTGTCCACCTTGGTTTACCATCAAACTAACATTCACACGACCTTCCTCATCATTCCACTACTTCAGCATACCTTCTTGGCCACAACACTGGCAACATAGTATGTGGTTCCTTGAAAACCAATTGCATGGCTGTTGCTGTTACTTGGCTGTAGTTCAGATCATAGTAGCGCACACCCCAGCCTACTTCCTCATGAGAGAAGTATGGATGATCTCGTCAACTGTACGAGATCTCGGACACTCGGTAACTAAGTTGAGCCTTCCTGACCCTTGACTTTCATACAAAACAAACAATAACATAAATTCTCAGTCACTCATCTCCATTTTCTCACAACATTTGCACTCCATTCACCCTTCATTCGTTTCCGATGTAAGTGGTCATACAGGAAGCATTTGTCAGAGCTTAGGCTACGTCCTGATGTCTCCTCCACCTCCTAACACCGGCAGACTGTAATTTAGAGCCCTAATCACACTACTACCAGGTGTGATTCCCTCACCTTAAGGTGGCCTACGGCTTTCTGAACTAGTCAACACTGTGTGAACTACAACAAACCGGTGAACTAATCCTCCATTTCAATAGTTCACTACTCCTTCAGGGCTTAAACTAGGCCCGGAGGAATTAAGGTGGATAGTCTACCGACCCGTCACATCTGGGTCGATTTACAACTCCAAACCTCCAAGGGGACTTTAACTGAGTACCATCAATTGTCCAAACCTGTTCCTAAACACCTTAAAATTAACACCCACTGTGACTTTTTTTTTTTTTTTTTACATTAAAAGGGTACTGGCTAAGGAAAAAAAAATTAAGTATAAAAAATAATAAAGCTTGTCGCCAGACCCTGTAAAGAAGATAGTAGGAGAAATTAAAAAATGGGGGGTAGTTCAATTTAGTATGAGAGGTGTCTTGACACTCCTCTTTTGAAAGAGTTTAAGTCATAGGCAGGTGGAAAAACAGACAAAGGAAGAGAGTTCCAGAGTTTACCAGTGTAAGGGATGAAAGAGTGAAGATACTGGTTAACTCTTGCATTAGGTAGATGGACAGAATAAGGATGAGAAGAAGTAGAAAGTCTTGTGCAGCGAGGCCGTGGGAGGGGGGGAGGCATGCAGTTAGCAAGTTCAGAAGAGCAGTCAGCATGAAAATAGCGGTAGAAGATAGATAAAGATGCAACATTGCGGCGGAGACTTAAAGAGTCAAGACAGTCAGTTAGAGGAGGAGAGTTGATTAGGCGAAAAGCTTCGAACTCCACCCTGTTTAAAAGAGCTGTATGAGTTGAGCCCCCCCAGACATGAGAGCCATACTCCATACATGGGCGGATAAGGCTCCTGTACAGAGCAAGCAGCTGAGAGGGAGAGAAAAATGGACGCAGACGCCATAGGACACCTAACTTCTTGGAAGCTGATTTAGCAGGAGTAGAGATATGAAATTGCCAGTTTAGATTTTTAGTAAAGGATAGACCGAGTGTTTAATGTGGAGGAGAGGGGAAATTGAGTGTCGTTGAAGAAGAGGGGATAGTTATCTGGAAGGTTATGTCGAGTAGATAGTTGTAGAAATAGAGTTTTTGAGGCATTGAACAAAACAAGGTTTGCTCTGTCCCAATCAGAAACTAGTGAAAGATCAGAAGTTAAGCGTCCTATAGCATCTTGCCTTGAGTCATTTAATTTTTGTTAGGTTGGGCGTCGGTTGTACGACGTTGAAAAATGCAAGGTGGTGTCATCAGCATAGGAGTGGATAGGGCATTAAATCAGATTTAGGAGATCATTGATGAATAATAGAAAGAGAGTGGGGAATAGGACAGAACCCTGAGGAACACCACTGTTGATAGTTTTAGAAGAAGAACAATGACCGTCCACTACAGCAGCAATAGACCGGTCGGAAAGGAAACTGGAGATGAAGGTACAGAGAGAAGGATAGAATCCGTAGGAGGGTAGTTTAAAAATTAAAGATTTATGCCAGACTCTATCGAAGGCTTTCGATATGTCAAGGCCGACAGCAAAGGTTTCACCGAAGTCCCTAAAAGAGGATGACCAAGATTCAGTTAGGAAAGCAATATCACCAGTAGATCTGCCTTTACGGAAACCATACTGGCAATCAGAGAGAAGGTTGTGAGCTGATAGATGCCTCATTATCTTCTTGTTAAGGACAGACTCAAAGGCTTTAGAAAGGCAGGAAATCAAAGCTATAGGGCGGTAGTTAGAAGGATTGGAGCGGTCACCCTTTTTAGGGACAGGTTGAATGTGAGCAAACTTCCAGCAAGAAAGATAGATAGAAGTAGAGAGACACAGACGAAAGAGTTTGACCAGGCAGTGAGCGAGTTCGGAAGCACAGTTTTTGAGAACAATAGGAGGGACTACATCCGGACCGTAAGCCTTCCGAGAATCAAGACCAGAGAGGACCTGGAAAACGTCATGATAAAGAATTTTAATTTTAGGGATGAAGTAGTCAGAGGGTGGAGGAGTAGGATGAATATGCCCAGTATCATCCAAAGTAGAGTTAGTAGCAAAGGTTTGAGCAAAGAGTTCAGCTTTTGAGAAAGAAGAGACAACTGTGG
This sequence comes from Cancer borealis, assembly GCA_036785275.1. Classification (NCBI taxonomy): domain Eukaryota; kingdom Metazoa; phylum Arthropoda; class Malacostraca; order Decapoda; family Cancridae; genus Cancer; species Cancer borealis. The sequence continues at coordinate 45,212 of JAXIVD010001237.1, read as the reverse complement.
GGCCATCTGGTTGAAGTAAAGGAGGGAAAGATGAAGAAGTAAAATTGTTAGAGATATTATTGGCTAGATGCCAGAAATCACGAGAAGAGTTAGAGTTGAAAAGACTTTGACATTTTCTATTAATGAAAGAGTTTTTAGTAAGTTGGAGAATAGAATTGGCATGATTACGGGCAGAAATATATAGGGCATGAGTTTCAGCAGATGGATGGCGACGGTACCGTTTGTGAGCCGCCTCTCTATCATTGACAGCACGAGAACAAGCAGAGTTAAACCAGGGCTTTTTAGCTTTAGTATTAGAGAAAGTACGAGGAATGTATAGCTCCATGCCAGAGACAATCACCTCTATTATGCGCTCGGCACAAAGAGAAGGATCTCTGACATGGAAACAGTAATCATCCCAAGGAAAATCTGAATAGTACTGCCTCAGGTCCTCCCACTTAGCAGAGTTGAAATGCCAGAAGCACCTCTGCTTAGGCGGGTCCTGAGGCTGCACTGGAGTGATAGGACAGGTAACAGAAATAAGATTGTGATCGGAGAAGCCCAACGGAGAGGAAAGTTTAACAGAGTAAGCTGAAGGGTTGGAAGTTAGGAAAAGATCAAGAATGTTGGGCGTGTCTCCAAGGCGGTCAGGGATACGGGTAGGGAATTGCATTAGCTGCTCTAGATCATGAAGGATAGCAAAGTTGAAGGTTTGTTCACCAGGTTAGTCAGTGAAAGAAGATGAAAGCCAAAGCTGGTGGTGAACATTGAAATCCCCTAAAATGGAGATCTCAGCATAAGAAAAGTGAGATAGGATGTGCTCCACTTTGGAAGTCAAATAGTCAAAGAATTTTACATAGTCAGAGGAATTAGGTGAAAGATATACAGCACAGATGAATTTAGTTAGAGAGTGACATTGAAGTCTTAGCCAGATGGTAGAAAATTCTGAAGATTCAAGATTGGGGGCACGAGAGCAAGTAATGTCGTTACACACATATGCGCAACAGCCAGCTTTGGATTGAAAATGAGGATAGAGAAAGTAGGAGAGAACAGAGAAGGGGTTGCTGTCAGTAGTCACAGCCATAGTTCTTTGGGGAGTTTTTCTGCCCTGTCACTGTACTTAACACTCCTCAATATACCTTCGAGGTCTATTCCGTAGCCGTGGAGGCATCGGCATCATTGTCTTCCTTGGCACACGACACTTCCAAGGGAGCTAGTAACCACTCCTCCTTACCCACATATGGCATTACTTTCTCAGCCGCCCTTTCCACTTTTTGTCAGGTAAAAACGTTTTGTAACAGGTAAGCACCACCATCCTTAATTACTTCTATCGTCTTGTAGGGACCGGCCCACTTAGGGTTTAGCTTCCTGCTAGTACCTGGCAGTGTCACTTCTTTCCTGACCCACACCAATTATCCCACACTGACGGCTTGGTTAGTTCTTCTCCAGTTTGCCACTTCCCGGTACCGTCGGGTCTATTTGAGGTGGTTCTGTTTGATCACCTGAGCCACCTCGAGTCCTTCGGAGTCTCCAGCAATACTAGGTAGGGGGGAATCCACTTGACGAGGGGCATGGCGTCTAAAGGCGAAGAATGGTTGAACGGCTGCCGAAGAGTGTACAGCATGGTTTAACACTGTCTGGCAGGACACCAGATACTGCGGCCATTTGAGTGGATACCCTGCACACAAGATAGCTAGTACCATTTTGCGAGAAGAATGGAGCCTCTCCGTGGTGCTGTTCCCTCTGGGGTGATATGGAGTCGTGTGATAGGTGACAATCCGATGTCTTCTGCAGAGGTCTTGGAACTGCCAGGACACAAACTCCAGCCCGTTGTCGTGGACCACAGACTGAGGGGTGCCGAAGTCTGCGATGTACTGCTCCATGCTCTCCACGACAGTGTGTGTGTGTTTGGTTTTAAGTGGGTATAGTTTTACAAATCTACTGAAATGATCAACGACTGTCAAGACATACCGATAACCATGTGTCCCTGCGGTCATGTCAGTAAGATCAATTCCTAACCTTTCTAGGGGCTGTGACACGGATGGTAATTCTTGCCATTTTTGTTGCAACCCTGTGTTACCCTTAAACTGTTGGCAAGTAATACAATTTTTCACATAATGATTGGCTTCAGATTTTAGATTGGCCCAATAGAAAAAATCCTCTGCCTTTGCAATGGTTTTCTTTTGCCCAAAATATCCAGAAGCTGTATGGGCAAACTCTAAGGCTTTCTGTTTAAGGGATTGAGGAACTACCAAGCAATAGTGAAGGGTGCCATCTACTTTTTCCTTAACAAAATACAGAACTTTTTCTTCTACTACAAATTGATCTAAGATGACTTTAGGGTATAATTGTGTAGGTAGTTTTCCTCCTTCTGGATACTCTGCCAGTCCCTTCCACCTCTCATTCTCTCTTTGGGCCTCTGCTATTGCTGCTAGCCTAAGTCCTAGGTAATTTCTGGGCTCAACTACCTGGCGGACTACTCTTATTGGTCTTGACAAGCTATCAGCCACTACATTATGTTTCCCTTTTAAATACTTGATGTCATAAGTATGTTCCCTCATCTCGACAATCCACCTGCTCATTCTGGGGCTTCTGGTTTTCCTTTTGAAAATACTAGTTAAGGGCTGATGGTCGGTAAAGATACTAAATTTTGTTCCCCATAGGTAATGATGGAAATTTCTACAAGTTAATACTACTCCCAGGGCTTCTCGATCAGTGGCCGAATATCTAGACTCAGTGGGATTTAATTTCTTTAAAAAGTAACCTATGGGCTTGTTACTTCCATCTGATTGAATTTGACTTAGGACTCCTCCGGCATGAGTGTTACTAGCATCCGTTGTGACTATAAAGAGTTGGGTTAAATCTGCCTTAACTAGCACTGGGGCATCACTTAAGATTTGTTTTAAGGTGGTAAAAGAGTGTTGGCATTCTTCAGTCCAATTAAATTTAGTATTCTTTTTAGTGAGATTGTTAAGGGGGCTGCTAATTTGGTAAAATTTTGGATGTGTTTACGATAGAAGGAGCACATTCCCAGGTAACGTCTGACTCCTTTAACTGTGCTGGGAGGTTGCATTTGTTTGATGGCTTCTACATTTTTAGGGTCAGGTTTACATTCTTCTTTGGAAACTAAGTGGCCTAAAAATTTTACTTTGGCCTCCCCAAAAGTGCATTTACTTAAATTTAGCTTGATGCCACTTTCTTCTAGAGTCTTAAAGATCTTTTGGACTCTAGTTAACATGGTAGGGAAATCAGGGGCCCACAAAATTATATCGTCTAGATAGTTCCTAACCCATCCCTCTTTCAATAGTGGAGATAGGATTGAGGCTATTTGTCGAGAGAAGATGGCTGGCGAGCAGGACAATCCAAATGGGAGTCTGCGAAAGCGATATAAGGATATTTCATCACTAAAGGTGATGATGTCCCGAGAATTTTCCTTGAGGGTAACTTGGAAGTAGGCTTCTTTAAGATCTAGGGCGGTATAGAAAGCCTGGTCCGAGGCTTGCTCAACTAGTTCGTCTAACCTCGAGAGGGAGTAAATATCTGTGGCTAACTGGGTGTTTACTTTTCTGTAATCGAGGCACATCCTCTTAGAGCCATCTGGTTTACTCACCAATACAATAGGGCTGAGCCACGCAGAAGTTGATTTTTCTATAATTTCCCGGGCTTCCATATCTTCTAGCATTTTGCTAATTATTTCCTTTGAAGTTTCAGGATACCGGTACATGGGGGCCTGCACAGGGTTTGCTTCTGTTAACTCAATCTCCACCGGGGGGACATTAAGGGTTCCCAACTCACCCTTTTCTAGCAAAAAAAAGCTGATCATGGGCTAATATTACTTTACTTAATTCTGCCTTTTGAGTTTTCGTTAAATGGGACATGGGCAATTTAGATAGAAGATGAGTTAACTTTTCCTTACGTCCTCTAGGAATACTAGGTTGGTCAGAATGGGGGAGGAGGTCATTTTGAATGTGGTGTACGGAAGGTGAATCTACTTCGCCCTTCTCATACCAGCCAAAAAGGGTGCCTACTTTGAAAATTTTGGGTACTTTGGTATGGTTAGTTACTGAGCAGGGGATAGTTTGATCATTATTTACTTTAACACAAAAGGGGTGACAGTTACTGGAGGGTTTTCCTTGTGGGTGTACTATAAGGATGGTACCAGTTGTTTCGTCAACAGATAGGGGAATGAATTTAGTTTGATATGGATCGAGCCGAGTTTCCTTGGGATTATGCAATTGGTTCTCAAGTCTTAAGGACATTACTAGGGGAGGAAGTTGTGTTACGTTACGGACTGCACTTTTTCGGGGTCGAATTTGGTGGACGGCATAAGGAGCCTTTCCCCAGTCAAATAAATTCTTCTCGGGATCCCATAGGAACGAGGAATGAAATAAGATGTCAGTTCCCAGCAACATGTCTGCATGCAAAAAGCTGTTTGGAACCACTGGGACCCATTTCTTTACTACAGTTTGCAGTCCAATACCTATTTCTACCAATACCGAACCAAGTATTCTGAGGAGTGTTCCAGTCACTCCTTGGAGACAAGGGAAGTTCCTTTTCTGGTGGAGTTCACAACCTAATTTACACCTGGTGGATTCCTTCATTAAAGTGTAATCACTATGTGGTGCCCGGGGGGGAAACGGGGGGCGTTATTTTATTTATCGTTGTTAATTGTTGTTATTTTATTCTTTATTTAATTTGTTTTACTTTCACTTCACTGCTGAAGGATCACCAGTGTGGTGCCTTGTCATTAAATTAACTTCTAATGGGGGACTCTTATGGCAATTAACAAGATATTTACTTTGATTAATTATATTTATTAATGGTCCCTGATGTTGGATATTTCCCTGAATATTAAGAAAAGAAAGCTGCCACCACCCCCAAAGGTTTAATGAGAATTAGGGGATTCTCAGGGAATTTAGTTTCTTCCTAAAGGGAAGTTAAAATATTCGAAAGAGGAAATAATTATTACCAGGGAAATATAGGCGACCAATGGAAAGAAAAGGGAACTAATTTAACAACCTAGTTAATTGGTAGAGTGGACTGAGTTTCAATAAGGCACATGGATTCGTGGATTTGTTTCATATCCTTTTTCAAGAGTGTTGAGCACCTTCCCTCACTTACCTTACCACACCAACGGAGGTTATTGTTAACACGGAATCACTTTCTCAGATTTTACTTGAGTTATTTATTTATGGTATACTTTGAATATCACAGGCTGATCATTGAATCTTAGAAACACAGCTTAGTTATAGTATCAGACAACTTAATGGTTCATGGCAGAAATAACCTTCCTCAAAAAGAAAATAAACACACCGAGTTGGCAATACTTATCTCACCTCGAGATACCAAACTCTTCACACATTACAAGTTATACCCTTGACTCCCTTCCCTGAAAAACATCACCTTCCTCAAAAAGAAAATAAACACACCGAGTTGGCAATACTTATCTCACCCCGAGATACCAAACTCTTCACACATTACAAGTTATTCCCTTGACTCCCTTCCCTGAAAAACATCACCTTAAAGTAATATTATAATTTTGTAACTGGGCCTGAGAGCAATTAAAGAACCTTTTCTCAGGGGATTTCCGAAATTAAGGTGATCTCAATGTTTCTGGTTATGCAGACATAGTATAATTCTTCCTCACTAAATAGGAATACGCGATTCCTACTCCTGAATACATGGGCTGGGTCTATCAGACCGTCCTACGTGACACATAGTTCCCTAGGCTTAACTCGGAAATTTGGCATTGGCTTTCTAGCCGTTCATTTATTTACAAAACAAGAGAAAGTAAATGAAAAGTTCGTGTAATTGTCGTGGAGGCATTCTTTCCCTGTGAACGTGATCAAAAGTTACAGCTGAATTTATAATTCACTTCCTTAACTCAGAAGTTAATACACAGTCACAATAACATAGAAATTACCATGAAAAATATATATTGTACACCATGAAATATTTTGTAAGGGAACAGGGGACCATGCGGTTTTGAAACCACGTTGTCCTTCTTTAAGAGAAGGAAAATTGGTATTATCCACTTATAATAGATCTCAATAGGGGTTTACATATATTGTCAGGCTACTGGGGAAGATTATGGATTATATATTAATCGTGAGAGGCCTTGAATTTCACTAATATTGAGGGATTTCGAGAGCGATGTCACTCACCTGTGGACGTGATTAAAAGTTACAGCTGAATGACGCTCTCTGGGAAAAAAAAAAAAAAAAAGGCGGGAGACGAGGAAGTGGAAGGGGGGGGGGTTCGAGAATATTCCTCCTTTCATCTTATTATTAATTGATTATTGAGACATGAAATGGTTATTAGCTTATAGGAAATTAATTTTGACGCTAAATAAGTGACATTTAGATATCTATTGAACCTGATCTCTGGATTAATATATAGGGGAACGTTTTGGTATACGTAACTTTTTGCACATCGACAGGCCCAGGGGCATGATCATCTCATATGATGCAATATTACGTCATTCTTAACAAAGTTTTGTGAGAAGATAACTAAGTAGGTTAATTATATTAGACTATGGAGAGCATTTTGACAAGTTAATGACTATTAATAGTGATTAGATTATGATACTAATTTCTTCCCATAGAAAACTGTCTTGTGGGGGGGGATGACTGCATAGGATTTGAAAGTTTGGAGAAACAATTCTAATATAAACATTAATATAAACATATAGTATAAAATTATGAATGATATGTGAGTAAAAACATTTATATAATGCAGTATCACCTTGGGAATACAGGATCTAAGGGCAGACTAAACAAAACAAAAAGGTACATTCAGTAGGCCTATTTGAGATAAAATTGGAGGCATCACACGACTTTTTCCTCCGGGTGAAATGTTTTTACTCACTAATAATAAAAAAAAATTACATCCTAACATGTTTACAATTTAGGAACTGGTTTAGTGGTCACTAAAGTTACAATCCTCCTTGGTTTTCCATCAGTCTAACATTCACTCGACCTTCCCCATCACTCTACTATTTCTGCAGCCCTTCCTGGCTAAAACACTGGCAACGTAATATGTGGTTCCTGAGAAACCAATTGCCTGGCTACTGCTGCTACTTGACTGTAGTTCAGATTATTGTAGGGCACACCCCAGTCCACATACTCATGAGAGAAGTATGGATGATCTTGTCAACTGTACAAGATCCCGGACACTCGGTAGCTAAGTTGAGCCTTCCAAAACAAACAATAACATAAATTCTCAGTCATTCATCTTCATTTGCTCACAACATTCGCATTCAATCACCCTTCATTCGTTTCCGCAGCAAGTGGTCATACAGGAAGCATTTGACAGAGCTTAGGCTACGTCCTGATGTCTCCTCCACCTCCTAACACCGGCAGACTGTAGCTTAGAGGCCTAATCACACTACTACCAGGTGTGATTCCCTCACGTTAAAGTGGCCTACAACTTCCTGAATTAGTACATTGTGTGAACTACACACAATCCTGTGAACTTATCTTCTACTTCAAAAGTTCACCACTCCTTCAGGGCTCAAACTAGGCCCGGGGGAATTAAGGTGGATAGTCTAACGACCTGTCACACCTGGGTCGATTCACAAACAACATACCTCCAAGGGGACTGCAACTTAACACCACTAATTGTCCAAACCTGTTCCTCTACACCTTAAAACTAACACCCATTGTGGCATAGTTCTTTGGGGTTGTTTCTGCCCAGCCACTGTATCCACACTCCTCAATACATCGCTGAGGTCCACCACACAGCCGTGGAGACATCGGTTCATCATTGTCTTTCCCGGCACACAAAACTTCCAGAGGAGTCAGTAACCACTCCTCTTTGTCCACATGTGGCTTTGGTCTTGACTGCCATGTGAAGACTGAGGATCCGATGTCTCCTGTAGAGATCTTGAACTGCTGCGACACGGACTCCAATCCGTTGTCGTGGACCATAGACTGGGGCATTCCGAGGCCTGCGACGTACTGCTCCATGCTCTCCAGAACAGTGTGTGTGTTTTGTTTGTGTTGAAAGTTTAGGGTGCCTCTAAGTTGTTGAATCTTTAACTCACTAACCTTACTTAATTTCATCACTAAAAAAAAGTAAACTCGAGCTTTACTAAATGATTACGGCAATGTGGGCAAAACCTGACACAAATAGGTGCCTAATTAAACAAAAATAACATCACTTGCTTTCACAAAATTCATTATCTTCCTTTACATCTAACGTTTCCCGAGTTATTCTAACTATAGCGGGATAATCGTTAGGGTACCTTAATCCAGGCTAACTTATTTACTAACTTAATCCAAACTAACTTAACCTAACCCAGAGCTATACCTTAGCAAACGAACAAATCATGTGTCACGTAGTGCCCTGAGTACAACTACTTCATTTATCATTCCTCTTACTTGATTATTGCATGACAAGAAACTTTTTCATCCTCACTTGCTGTGGTAATTGTTAGGTAGTGCTCAAAACACTTTGAATCCCACCGCTTAAGCCACCAGTGTCGTGCCCGGGGGGGGGGGGACGGGGGCGTTATTTTATTTATCGTTGTTAATTGTTGTTATTTTATTCTTTATTTAATTTGTTTTACTTTCATTTCACTGCTGAAGGACCACCAGTGTGGTGCCTTGTCATTAAATTAACTTCTAATGGGGGACTCTTATGGCAATTAACAAGATATTTACTTTGATTAATTATATTTATTAATGGTCCCTGATGTTGGATATTTCCCTGAATATTAAGAAAAGAAAGCTGCCACCACCCCCAAAGGCTTAATGAGAATTAGGGGATTCTCAGGGAATTTAGTTTCTTCCTAAAGGGAAGTTAAAATATTCGAAAGAGGAAATAATTATTACCAGGGAAATATAGGCGACCAATGGAAAGAAAAGGGAACTAATTTAACAACCTAGTTAATTGATAGAGTGGACTGAGTTTCAATAAGGCACATGGATTCGTGGATTTGTTTCATATCCTTTTTCAAGAGTGTTGAGCACCTTCCCTCACTTACCTTACCACACCAACAGAGGTTATTATTAACACGGAATCACTTTCTCAGATTTTACTTGGGTTATTTATTTATGGTATACTTTGAATATCACAGGCTGATCATTGAGTCTTAGAAACACAGCTTAGTTATAGTATCAGACAACTTAATGGTTCATGGCAGAAATAACCTTCCTCAAAAAGAAAATAAACACACCGAGTTGGCAATACTTATCTCACCTCGAGATACCAAACTCTTCACACATTACAAGTTATACCCTTGACTCCCTTCCCTGAAAAACATCACCTTCCTCAAAAAGAAAATAAACACACCGAGTTGGCAATACTTATCTCATCCCGAGATACCAAACTCTTCACACATTACAAGTTATTCCCTTGACTCCCTTCCCTGAAAAACATCACCTTAAAGTAATATTATAATTTTGTAACTGGGCCTGAGAGCAATTAAAGAACCTTTTCTCAGGGGATTTCCGAAATTAAGGTGATCTCAATGTTTCTGGTTATGCAGACATAGTATAATTCTTCCTCACTAAATAGGAATACGCGATTCCTACTCCTGAATACATGGGCTGGGTCTATCAGACCGTCCTACGTGACACATAGTTCCCTAGGCTTAACTCGGAAATTTGGCATTGACTTTCTAGCCGTTCATTTATTTACAAAACAAGAGAAAGTAAATGAAAAGTTCGTGTAATTGTCATGGAGGCATTCTTTCCCTGTGGACGTGATCAAAAGTTACAGCTGAATTTATAATTCACTTCCTTAACTCAGAAGTTAATACACAGTCACAATAACATAGAAATTACCATGAAAAATATATATTGTACACCATGAAATATTTTGTAAGGGAACAGGGGACCATGCGGTTTTGAAACCACGTTATCCTTCTTTAAGAGAAGGAAAATTGGTATTATCCACTTATAATAGATCTCAATAGGGGTTTACATATATTGTCAGGCTACTGGGGAAGATTATGGATTATATATTAATCGTGAGAGGCCTTGAATTTCACTAATATTGAGGGATTTCGAGAGCGATGTCACTCACCTGTGGGCGTGATCAAAAGTTACAGCTGAATGACGCTCTCTGGGGAAAAAAAAAAAAAAAAAGGCGGGAGACGAGGAAGGGGAAGGGGGGGGTTCGAGAATATTCCTCCTTTGATCTTATTATTAATTGATTATTGAGACATGAAATGGTTATTAGCTTATAGGAAATTAATTTTGACGCTAAATAAGTGACATTTAGATATCTATTGAACCTGATCTCTGGATTAATATATAGGGGAACGTTTTGGTATACGTGACTTTTTGCACATCGACAGGCCCAGGGGCATGATCACCTCATATGATGCAATATTACGTCATTCTTAACAAAGTTTTGTGAGAAGATAACTAAGTAGGTTAATTATATTAGACTATGGAGAGCATTTTGACAAGTTAATGACTATTAATAGTGATTAGATTATGATACTAATTTCTTCCCATAGAAAACTGTCTTGTGGGGGGGGATGACTGCATAGGATTTGAAAGTTTGGAGAAACAATTCTAATATAAACATTAATATAAACATATAGTATAAAATTATGAATGATATGTGAGTAAAAACATTTATATAATGCAGTATCACCTTGGGAATACAGGATCTAAGGGCAGACTAAACAAAACAAAAAGGTACATTCAGTAGGCCTGTTTGTGATAAAATTGGAGGCATCACACGACTTTTTCCTCCGGGTGAAATGTTTTTACTCACTAATAATAAAAAAAAAATTACATCCTAACATGTTTACAATTTAGGAACTGGTTTAGTGGTCACTAAAGTTACAATCCACCTTGGTTTTCCATCAGTCTAACATTCACTCGACCTTCCCCATCACTCCACTACTTCTGCAGCCCTTCCTGGCTAAAACACTGGCAACGTAATATGTGGTTCCTGAGAAACCAATTGCCTGGCTACTGCTGCTACTTGACTGTAGTTCAGATTATTGTAGGGCACACCCCAGTCCACATACTCATGAGAGAAGTATGGATGATCTTGTCAACTGTACAAGATCCCGGACACTCGGTAGCTAAGTTGAGCCTTCCAAAACAAACAATAACATAAATTCTCAGTCATTCATCTTCATTTGCTCACAACATTCGCATTCAATCACCCTTCATTCGTTTCCGCAGCAAGTGGTCATACAGGAAGCATTTGACAGAGCTTAGGCTACGTCCTGATGTCTCCTCCACCTCCTAACACCGGCAGACTGTAGCTTAGAGGCCTAATCACACTACTACCAGGTGTGATTCCCTCACGTTAAAGTGGCCTACAGCTTCCTGAATTAGTACATTGTGTGAACTACACACAATCCTGTGAACTTATCTTCTACTTCAAAAGTTCACCACTCCTTCAGGGCTCAAACTAGGCCCGGGGGAATTAAGGTGGATAGTCTAACGACCTGTCACACCTGGGTCGATTCACAAACAACATACCTCCAAGGGGACTGCAACTTAACACCACTAATTGTCCAAACCTGTTCCTCTACACCTTAAAACTAACACCCATTGTGGCATAGTTCTTTGGGGTTGTTTCTGCCCAGCCACTGTATCCACACTCCTCAATACATCGCTGAGGTCCACCACACAGCCTTGGAGGCATCGGTTCATCATTGTCTTTCCCGGCACACAAAACTTCCAGAGGAGTCAGTAACCACTCCTCTTTGTCCACATGTGGCTTTGGTCTTGACTGCCATGTGAAGACTGAGGATCCGATGTCTCCTGTAGAGATCTTGAACTCCTGCGACACGTACTCCAATCCGTTGTCGTGGACCATAGACTGGGGCATTCCGAGGCCTGCGACGTACTGCTCCATGCTCTCCAGAACAGTGTGTGTGTTTTGTTTGTGTTGAAAGTTTAGGGTGCCTCTAAGTTGTTGAATCTTTAACTCACTAACCTTACTTAATTTCATCACTAAAAAAAAGTAAACTCGAGCTTTATTAAATGATTACGGCAATGTGGGCAAAACCTGACACAAATAGGTGTCTAATTAAACAAAAATAACATCACTTGCTTTCACAAAATTCATTATCTTCCTTTACATCTAACGTTTCCCGAGTTATTCTAACTATAGCGGGATAATCGTTAGGGTACCTTAATCCAGGCTAACTTATTTACTAACTTAATCCAAACTAACTTAACCTAACCCAGAGCTATACCTTAGCAAACGAACAAATCATGTGTCACGTAGTGTCCTGAGTACAACTACTTCATTTATCATTCCTCTTACTTGATTATTGCATGACAAGAAACTTTTTCATCCTCACTTGCTGTGGTAATTGTTAGGTAGTGCTCAAAACACTTTGAATCCCACCGCTTAAGCCACCAGTGTCGTGCCCGGGGGGGGGGGGGGGGGACGGGGGCGTTATTTTATTTATCGTTGTTAATTGTTGTTATTTTATTCTTTATTTAATTTGTTTTACTTTCATTTCACTGCTGAAGGACCACCAGTGTGGTGCCTTGTCATTAAATTAACTTCTAATGGGGGACTCTTATGGCAATTAACAAGATATTTACTTTGATTAATTATATTTATTAATGGTCCCTGTTGTTGGATATTTCCCTGAATATTAAGAAAAGAAAGCTGCCACCACCCCCAAAGGTTTAATGAGAATTAGGGGATTCTCAGGGAATTTAGTTTCTTCCTAAAGGGAAGTTAAAATATTCGAAAGAGGAAATAATTATTACCAGGGAAATATAGGCAACCAATGGAAAGAAAAGGGAACTAATTTAACAACCTAGTTAATTGATAGAGTGGACTGAGTTTCAATAAGGCACATGGATTCATGAATTTGTTTCATATCCTTTTTCAAGAGTGTTGAGCACCTTCCCTCACTTACCTTACCACACCAACGGAGGTTATTATTAACACGGAATCACTTTCTCAGATTTTACTTGGGTTATTTATTTATGGTATACTTTGAATATCACAGGCTGATCATTGAGTCTTAGAAACACAGCTTAGTTATAGTATCAGACAACTTAATGGTTCATGGCAGAAATAACCTTCCTCAAAAAGAAAATAAACACACCGAGTTGGCAATACTTATCTCACCTCGAGATACCAAACTCTTCACACATTACAAGTTATACCCTTGACTCCCTTCCCTGAAAAACATCACCTTCCTCAAAAAGAAAATAAACACACCGAGTTGGCAATACTTATCTCACCCCGAGATACCAAACTCTTCACACATTACAAGTTATTCCCTTGACTCCCTTCCCTGAAAAACATCACCTTAAAGTAATATTATAATTTTGTAACTGGGCCTGAGAGCAGTTAAAGAGCCTTTTCTCAGGGGATTTCCGAAATTAAGGTGATCTCAATGTTTCTGGTTATGCAGACATAGTATAATTCTTCCTCACTAAATAGGAATACGCGATTCCTACTCCTGAATACATGGGCTGGGTCTATCAGACCGTCCTACGTGACACATAGTTCCCTAGGCTTAACTCGGAAATTTGGCATTGGCTTTCTAGCCGTTCATTTATTTACAAAACAAGAGAAAGTAAATGTAAAGTTCGTGTAACTGTCGTGGAGGCATTCTTTCCCTGTGGACGTGATCAAAAGTTACAGCTGAATCTATAATTCACTTCCTTAACTCAGAAGTTAATACACAGTCACAATAACATAGAAATTACCATGAAAAATATCTATTGTACACCATGAAATATTTTGTAAGGGAACAGGGGACCATGCGGTTTTGAAACCACGTTCTCCTTCTTTAAGAGAAGGAAAATTGGTATTATCCACTTATAATAGATCTCAATAGGGGGTTTACATATATTGTCAGGCTACTGGGGAAGATTATGGATTATATATTAATCGTGAGAGGCCTTGAATTTCACTAATATTGAGGGATTTCGAGAGCGATGTCACTCACCTGTGGACGTGATCAAAAGTTACAGCTGAATGACGCTCTCTGGGAAAAAAAAAAAAAAGGCGGGAGACGAGGAAGGGGAAGGGGGGGGTTTCGAGACTATTCCTCCTTTGATCTTATTATTAATTGATTATTGAGACATGAAATGGTTATCAGCTTATAGGAAATTAATTTTGACGCTAAATAAGTGACATTTAGATATCTATTGAACCTGATCTCTGGATTAATAGATAGGGGAATGTTTTGGTATACGTGACTTTTTGCACATCGACAGGCCCAGGGGCATGATCACCTCATATGATGCAATATTACGTCATTCTTAACAAAGTTTTGTGAGAAGATAACTAAGTAGGTTAATTATATTAGACTATGGAGAGCATTTTGACAAGTTAATGACTATTAATAGTGATTAGATTATGATACTAATTTCTTCCCATAGAAAACTGTCTTGTGGGGGGGGAGATGACTGCATAGGATTTGAAAGTTTGGAGAAACAATTCTAATATAAACATTAATATAAACATATAGTATAAAATTATGAATGATATGTGAGTAAAAACATTTATATAATGCAGTATCACCTTGGGAATACAGGATCTAAGAGCAGACTAAACAAAACAAAAAGGTACATTCAGTAGGCCTGTTTGAGATAAAATTGGAGGCATCACAACTACCGGTGTACACCATAGCTGACAATAATTTGTTATTCACCGATAATTGAATTATAGGAGATGTGGGGGCCTGTGCTAATAAGCTGTTATCCTGGTTAACTTTTCCTGGACAATTTCTATTTCCCCTTCGGCAATTCATACATCTGCAATCGAAACATGACCCATCGCGGGGAGCTGAGGCACATTCCCTTAGGTTGTGGGTGTGGTAATGACAGTAGGGGCAGAATAATTTTGGCTTTCGTGAGGACTGTGACCTGCCAGAGGGAGTGAAGGACTGGTACTGATGGTATTGACTGGGCGAGTTAGTTGATTTCAGTTGACTTAATTGAGTTGTCAGGGCCTTTATTTGTTCTTTAAGGTCTTCTATCTCGGACTTGTTTTCTGACTCGGGGGAAGGAGTTGTGGCAGTAGTAAGGGACCGTCCTTCTTTTGGTCTCACCGAACTTTCATGTTTCCTAGACACTTGACTTATAAGAGGGCTTTGTATTTCGAGGAGTATCTGTCTTTGATATTCTACTCTGTCTAGGAATTTTTTGAGGGGATATATTTCATCTAAAAAACCTTCCAGCTTATCCTTGAGGTCTTGAGGTAGACCTTGCCACACTTTCCGTTTTAAATATTTGTTTCGATCAGGGAAATTTTCGTTTGGGAATTTAGACTCTAATGTGGCATACTTGCAAATTGCCCTATTACAAAAGGTTTGTGGGCTTTCTTCCCAATCATAAAAGTCGGTTTCTAAGCCCTGCCACGCTCGGTCTAGGTTTTCATCCACCGCAAATTCATTTTTTAATAAATTACAAAAATCTCCCCATGCAAGGTTGGGCTGTTTCCTCTGCTGATTGTATATCAACATTACTGTTTCTGGTCCTAGTCAGCTTTTAACCACCTGTACTTTAGAGGCATCACTGGGCGTGGCTTGTTCTACTAACTCAATAAACATTTGAAAGCGTGCTGAAGCCTCTAGAGGCATCTAAACTTTCCAAGTGGTTTAACTTAAGAATGGGGACGTCGCATGGTTTGGTTACAGGGGGGCTACTGGCTGCAGGTGAGGCAAGGGCCTCTTCTTGTTTGACAATGCGGGTGCCTATATTTTTCATCACTACTGCTTGTTGGCGTATCACATCCTTTAAGGCTTTCTCAGCTGCTCGGTTTCTGAAAGGCTTTGGTGGTCCCTTACCACCTCTACTTCTTTCCCTTCACAATATTCCATTTTTGTGGGGTTACTGAACATCTGTTAATACCTTAATCCAGGCTAGCTTACTGCCTAACTTAATCTAGACTAACTTATTTACTACCTTAATCCAGACTAACTTAACCTAACCCATCACTACATTAACCTAACCATTTTCATCCTTACCCATACTCCCATGAAAACCAATCCATTGTCGCCATAGCTAAATACGTAGAACCATGAGTACAACTATCCTTATCCATCATTCCACTTAATTGATTATAGCATGACACAAGAAACTTTTCCCATCCTCACTTGTTGTGGTAATTGTTAGGTAGTGCTCAAACACCTTGAATCCCACCGCTTGAGCCATCAGTGTGGTGCCCGGGGGGGTGGGGAGGGGTTTGTTGAGTTCTGTTGTCTTTTATTTATTTAGTTTGATTTACTTATCCCACCGCTGGAACACCAGTGTGGTGCCCGTGCGTTTATTTATATTTTTCTTTTGGTGGGAACTATTACTAGGGCTACTTTATATGGCAATTTTCCCGATGTTACTTTGATTAACTTTAACATTTAATGGTCACTAATGGTTATTTATTTCCCTGTAAGATTCAAATAAGCTGCCACCACCCCAAGAAGTTTAATGAGAACTTGAGGATTCTCAGGAAATTTAATTACTTCCTTAAGGGAAGTTAAGATATTCGAAAGAAAAAAAAATTTTGACTAGGGAAGTATTTATGTGACCAAAGGGTCGTGTTAATGAAATAATTTATACCGCTGGTAGAATGGGCTGAGTCTTGATAAGGCACATGGGAACGTGGAACTTTTTCATATCCTCTTTCAAGTCGTGTTGAGCACTTACTACTAACATTTATCTTACAATACTAACGAAGGAGTTAATAGAAAACGAAGCCAAATCTTTGGTTAACTAAAGTTATTTATTTACATTATAATTTCTGTGGCACTTGCTACACATTGAAGTTACACCAAAAATAAACTGAGGCATCAGAAAACTTATCTTTTAAAAACAGAGCAATAAAAAATAATTATACACAGAGTTGACATTTTTCTATCTCATTCCGAGATATCAACTTTTTCCACTCATAAAAAATGTTATAACCCTTGACTTCCTTCCCTAAATAATTCACCCTATAATTTGTTAAAATTTAGTAACTGAGCCTGAGAGCAGTTAATTAACCTTCTTCCAGAGAAGGACCTTCAGTCCTCCGTATTTTCCTAACCGAGGGTGAACTAAACACTTTGCTTGCTACACTGATTTGTTTCAAGATTACATTGTGAAAATTTTCATCTCCCCAACACCGAGAATTAACACGAGATCTCTAAACATGAAGTCACCGGCGGGTTCTATCAGACCGTCCTACACGACACATGGTTTACATTTTTGTCAATGGAACACCACTGATATTGGCGTTTACTTTTAGCCATACATTACACTAAAAGAAAGAAAAGGGGCAAGAAATGGGTGGTGTGTAAGGTGTGGTGGAGCACTCCATATTTCTCCTGTGAACAGAACGGGGGGGATGAGGTGTCTGGGGCATAATTCACTTTCCACAAACTCAAAAAGTTATTACATGATTACTATAATATGAAAATCACAATGAAAAAGATATATGGTAAACAATGGAATATTATTATGGGAGAAAAAGGGGCCATGTTGTTTGAGTTAACTTCTTCCTTAAAAGAGAAGGAAATTACTATTATCCACTTATATAATGGATCTCAAAAGAGGTTTAGATGATTTGCCATGTTAATGGGGAAGGTTATGGTCTATATAAGAGTGTTGAGAGGCACTGGATTTCACAAATATTGAGAAATTTACGGAACGTCGACACTGACCTGTGAACAGAGCGGACGGGGTGAGGTGTCTGGTAGTGATGGGCGCTTTGTGAACGAGTCGGTTCATAGAGCTGGCTCTTCCAGATGAACGAGAAGAGCCGGATCTTTCTCGAGAGCCGTTTGAGATTTTTTTGAGA
>JAXIVD010001237.1:0-22500 GCA_036785275.1 Cancer borealis | reverse complement strand
TATATCACTATTTCCTTGGGGGTTTACAACCTAATTTGGTTCTGTGTCAATCTCAGAACAATAACAAAACGAAGACACATTCAGTAAGGCCTACGTGAGATCAACGTGTGGCATCACAATGGCATTATGCGTCATATGTCAAGATGCTTTGGGAAGTAATTATGTCTATGTTGGAGACAAGGGGTGAAGGACACTCGTGGCAGTAAGCTTAGAAAGACAAGATGGACTTCATCAGCTGTTCCAGACGAAGGATCCCCTGCAACTGCATGCTCCTTGTCGCAAAACCTACACCCGTGGTACCAGCATTAAGGCAGAGAAAAGAAAGGCAAGTGAGGCACCAACTGAGGAAGAGGCTGCACCAACCAAACTGAGATCTAGAAGTCCTTTCTTTGACATAGCGAAAAACTGATTGTTTTGCTCTGAGGTAATAGAAACTGACACCAAACTGCCTCTCCAAAGAAGAATAAGTTTCAGCAATGTTGAAACTATTGAATTCAAAAACAGTGTTTTGAAGCGTATAGGAGAAAGGTGTGATGAGTGGGATGACACTGTTGGCAAGAGACTAAACGCCGTCATAGATCTGGGAGCAGCTGAGGCAAAATACCACAGAGTGTGTGCTAGGGACTTCTTTGCTAGTACTCTGAACACAAAACAAGTTGGCAAACCAGCTGATGTTGTAAGAGATTCTGCTTTCAGTGCACTCTGTTCATTTTTAGACGATAATGATGAATATCAATATTCCCTATTTGTGCTAATGGAACATATGAGCGCCTTCCTACAGGGTAAAGATGGATATTCCGTCAAATATTTCAAACAAAAGCTGAAGGAACATTATGGTGATGACATCATCATCACAAACATCACTGGAAAAGAAAGCATTGTCAGCTTTCGTGACACTGCACACAGATTACTGCGTGAAAAATGGGTTACAGACATAACAACTGGACAAAGCTGTGAAAAGGATAGCATAATTGACATGGCTGCATCAATTATTCGCAATGATATTCGCTTGTCAGTCTGTGATCATAGTCAATATCCCACAATGGAAGACACTGAAAATGGTGACAGCCTTATTCCTGTGTCCCTTAAACGTTTTTTGCGCAAATTTCTGGATCCAAAGGAGAAACAGTCTACTGTTGTAAAGAGACGGTGCACAGCTATAGGCCAAGCAATCATTTCAGCCTGCAGACCAAAATCTTTTATCTCACCAGTACTACTTGCCATATCATTGTACATACATCGCAAGTATGCCTCACGTGAGCTAATAGACATCCTTAGCAGTATTGGTTTCGCTGATGATTAAAGGGAGGTACAACGCTTTGAGAGTAGTCTCATATCCTCTTATGAACCTTCATATGGCTTAAATGGTTTTACACAATTTGTGTTTGACAACGCAGACTTTAACGTAGCCACGCTGATTGGTCACGACACATTTCATGCTATGGGTGGAATAGCTTGTGTGACGCCTCCAAGAACAGTGGATAAACTTCCTATCAAACGCACTGTGAAAGCGTCATCAGCAGAGCTACTTGGTACCTTTAGGCAAATCCCGATAAAAACATACAGCAAGCCAGCAGTATCTGGTCTGCAGTCTGTAACAGTAGAACCTTTGAAGGTTCTACTGAGGTTTCTAGCAACATCCATTGATTGTGTTTGGATGCTTGGATATGTGCTAAACCTAACACTTCGCTTTCCTTGGAGTGGATTCATGAAAACAGTATTTATGAAAAATGACGAGTATTAAACTTCCAGAATTGAAACGCTTCCATTCATAAATCTTGATCCATCCAAACCAAGCACCATATACACTGCACTGTGTTTTGCAGAAAATCTCAAAAAAATGATTTGAAAACTTGTCCTGTCACCTTTGATCAACCTTTATTCCAGAAGGCTTCAGAAATAGTTGCTTCTTCCAAGGACTTAAACAGAGTGATTGTGCGTCTTGGTGGGTTTCATCTTCTGCTGTCCTATCTTGGTAGTGTAGGCCAAATCATGTCAGGGAGCGGGATAGCAGAATTGTGGGAATAAGTGTATACCAAAGGGTCAATGGTACACATGTTGAATGGCCATGCCTTCAGTCGGGCAGTCCGTGCCCACATTCTGACCTTACTAGCCTTCGTGTGTGTTTTGATGGAGAAGTCTGACTGGCTGAACCAGACTGACAAAGAACACTTGGAAAGTGTATGTAAAGGCAATATTGAGCAAGATGAAGGTGCTGCATGCATACAAGAAGATGAAACGGTGAGGCAGTTCTATCAACTTGTTTCACAACACCTTGATCAAGCTGCTAGTCAGAGCAGAACTGGAAAGCTATGGGTACAATATGCTCATCAGATTATCCTCATGCTGAACTTCTTCACAGCTGAGAGGACTGGTGACTGGAAAGTCCATCTAAACTGCGTGAGGGTAATTATTCCACATTTCCACGCAGCTGGACACCTTCCTTAGGCCAAGTCTGCCGGACTCTACCTTCAGCAGATGGAATCCATCCATAAAATCATGGCACCTGATGAATACAACTTATTTTCTGAAAAAGGCTACTTCACAATCCGTTAAACAGATCATTTCTGGGCTGGAAGCTTCTCTGACCAAACGATTGAGCAGTTTTTGATGAGGATGTTAAAGACAAGTGGAGGAATGACCCATGGCCGTGGTATCACTGACAGCACCTTGGCAAAATGGGTTCATGCATTACCTCGTTGTGTCCCTGCTTGTGATGCTCTAGAGAAGTTCACTTCTGTGCACACAGAAACATCAGAACAACATAAGGATCTTCGTTCATCCACCCAAGCAAAATACAACAGAGACCACTGTGTCTTCACAAAGTGGCTGCAGGTACATCAACCATTTGTTGGCTATCAACCAGACCGTCTGGTGTCAATTGCTACTGGAATTGTTGCAGATGCTTCAGTCAACTGTGATGATGCAGTGAACGTTGGTCTTGCTGCAGCTTCTAAGATAGCCGGGAAATGCTTCACAGAGGTCATGCAGTTTTAGGAGATTTGGTGTGCACTGCTCTAACTTATGCACTAAGTGCAATGGCTACACCTGTAACAATGTGGCACCAGTTGCATCCCTGTTGGATGCAGATCAAGGAGAGATTAAGGAACTTTCACCAGTTTCTCCAGACAGTAACGCAGAGGATGATGACTATGTGTAATCTGACTAATCTAGCATGTCTAACTTTAAGCCTACTTTGCAAGCATTGTGAATTGTGCATTTCACATATATTTGTAGCCTAGATATACATTTTCATATATATATATATATATATATATATATATATATATATATATATATATATATATATATATATATATATATATATATATATATATACATATATATATATATATATATATATATATATATATATATATATATATATATATATATATATATATATATATATATATATATAGGGATATTCTGTATGTGTCCATATAAAACATTTGTTTGTTTTTCATATTTCAATCTCTGTTTTTCTTAAACTTTCTTATTGATGTTTATATTACCTCTATCTAAGTTTATCACATTCTTTCTTAAGCTTACATGACGTGATACTGTATTTCAGTTTATGAGGTGTGTAATTATTTTCTGATACGAGAACAATGTATATGTTTGATGTGAATATCTGTGATGAACAAATCTTCATTTCAATTTGTTTGCTTATTTGTACTTCATATATGTGAATAGCGTTAAAACACTACTACTATAATTATCACAAAAAATTGCAAAAACGGTCAAATTAATGTTCCTATAATGATGATAATGGTGATAGGTTTGATACACAACTTTTGCCAAAAAAAACCTATTTACTGCAAGTAAAATATATAGAAATATGCAGTTGAGTTGAAGGACGATTGATGTAATTAATATTTGTTTAACCAAGAATCGTGTTATAGGCATACTACCACTTATAAATATTACCTATCATTTAAAATATTTGTTTTATTGAAGTCCCCGAACTAAAAAATAAAAGCATTTTGACACTATATTTGTGTTCCTATCACGTCTAAACCAGATATGTGAAACTTCGGGAGTGTCGGTCATTTTGGACGCCATTTTGAACTCCTCGTGAAGCACAGCTGGATTTCTGGGAACTTTTAATATGTTATTCAGGACACTTTTCTGAACATATTCTGAAATTTTCAGCTTGTTTATAATTTGTTCCAGGTTTGGCCCTATTTGGTGTTATTGCTCTTGGACTATAAGGAGTGGAGATTAAGACGTTTTAACCTATCTTTGTAGGGTAAATTTCTCAGCCCCTGAATTATCTTTGTCATTCTTTTCTGGACTGCTTCCAAGGAGCCTATATTCTTCCTATAATAAAGGGACCAAAATTGAGCTGCTTAATCTATGTGGAATCTAACTAGCGCTAAATACAACTTCAGATAGACCTCAGAACTCCTATTTGTCACATCTAATAAATCCCAGTATCTTGGCCTTATTTCTAGCTATAATATACTATTCCCTGGGGCGCAAGTCACTGCTTATTTGAACTCCTAAGTCCCTCACATTATATGGTCTCAAACAACTTACTTTCCTCTTATTTATTCGAAATATATCTCGTTGAATGTCTTTCTGGATGAAGTTAGGAAGTTACTGTGCCCTTATTGCTTGTTTGATCACAGGGCAGACAGAAAACTTCGTATCTTGATGGATTTGCCAAAATCTGGCTCACTTGCTCAGATTTTGCATTTTATCAAGTCAACTTGACACTACATGTAAACGCCTATAATGTACTCAACATATCTGTAAAGGTTTCTGGCGGTGCTCACCATTATTTACCTCGCAAAACGTCTTTGAAATTATGTTAGGTTATGTTAGGTTGGTTAGGTTAGGTTAAGTTATAGTTAGGCATAGACTACACCATACTTGACTGGACACTCAAAATCTGACCTTTTGCAAACAGGCCTTACGGCATATGTTTAGAAAAATCAAATAGAATACTTAGAAATAAGATTGGAACCTCAAATAAAAAGCAAACACTTCAGAAGGATGTAGAGAATATTTTGATAAGCAACAAAAACAAATTAGTCAACGTACGACATCAGTGGGCGACAATTATTAAATCCTAAGAAACCAAGAACTAACGCAAAATTTGCAATAATTTCCAGGAATATTGGAATTTCAATCTGAAAACACTTACATGCATAGCCCATGTAGTCTATATTAATATGCAATACCATAGAATACACCATACGTGACTGTGCACTCGAAATCGGGTCTTTTGCAGCAGATGTGTCCTGAGGCGATTTTTTGTTTGATTTATTTGAATAAAATACTTAAAATCATCATAGAAACCTCAAACAAAAAGCAAACACCTCAGAGTGATGTGAAGAATATGTTTATGAGCAACAAAAACAAATTAGTCAACATACGTCATCGGTGGGCGACAATTATTAAATCCTGACACCAATAAAAACAAAATTTGCAATAATTTCCAGGAATATTGGAATTTCAATCTGAAAACACTTACATGCATAGCCCATGTAGTCTATATTAATATGCAATACCATAGAATACACCATACGTGACTGTGCACTCGAAATCGGGTCTTTCGCAAATGTGGCCTGAGGCGATTTTTTGTTTGTTTTATTTGAATAATATACTTAAAATCATCGTAGAAACCTCAAACAAAAAGCAAACACCCCAGAGTGATGTGAAGAATATGTTTATGAGCATTCAAATGGTTGGCAAATCCAGCCATAACCCCAGATCAATCGATATCAATAGCTAGTGTGACCACGCCTTAAAGGCTTGTTTTGGTCTTCCTCTTCTTCTTCTTGTGACCTTTTTCGCCTTGAATTAGTCATGCGAGAAGTAAATGCTATATTTGCATCGAATTAAAATTCATATTTGGGTGTTTTCTTGTATTGTCGTCTATCCTATTTTTCTCATACTTTATAAAACGTCATTGAAAAAAGAAGTGCAATATTTTTTTTGTTGCATATATACTGAATAAACGATAGTTTCTCAACTCAGACCTCATGTGACATCAAGATCAAGATCAAACCATGAATTGTTGTGAAAAATTCATTCCCAAGCCGATATAACGATAATATGATATTTGATCACAATCAAATCATATTCAGGAATGCTGATTTCACAATATGTGGTTTTATTTCAGAAATTATTGCGAATTTGCCAGAAATTTTTGCTATAAACAATATGCTTTATACCAAACTCTCACACGATTTTTCACTCAAACTTGTAATCTTTATGTTAATTTCCTAATTGCAAAAGTTGTAAAATAATTTTTTAGGTTCAGCCATGGTTCAGCTATCATTATTGATTGTAAAGACATGAAATACAATGCCCTAAGTAGAATATGAACTGATATATGAAGTATTATCTGTCATCACTCATAGCAGCGGAATCTATAGGGCCTACATGTAATATCGTCTGTCAGTGATTGTCGCGAGTGTCCAGTTAAGTATGGTGTAGTCTATGGGTTAGGTTAAAGTGGTTAGGTTATGGTTAGTTTGATTATATAAGATTTTTACATTTTATTACCCAGAAGTTCGGGTTCGCAATTTGAAGTTTTTCTGGGTTTGGGTAATAAAATGTAAAAATCTTATGTAACCGCACCTAACCTAACAACATAACCATAACATAACCGTAAACTAACCTAACAAACTTAACCTAACCTAACCAACATAACGTAACATAATTTCAAAGACGTTTTGTGAGGTAAATAATGGTGAGCAGTAGTTGTAAGGAAATACCCCTTATGTTTTATATGTCTAACCTGTGGCACCGATAGGCTTACCCTGGTTAGGTTAGATTTGGGTAAAACTTTACTTTTACACCTGGCCAAAAAAACTTTACATTTCCACATCTCCTCAGGTTTATTGGGAGAAGATGGAGAATGGGGATATCTCATTAACTATTTATTTGCGGCGGTAATGAGTGTCAGAATCGTTTGTGTATATCAGTGTAAAATTCCTGAGTAGAGCTTTCCCTTAACCTAAAAAAACGTTGGAGATATCTTATTTAACTTCATATGCTACGATTATACATATTTTTATATCTACATCAACATTTATGCAACATTTTTGTACCATTTAATCTCTTTCACGTACATGTAGGTGTGATGCCACGAATTAGCCCCAAGAACTAGTTCCTTTTATTTCTTTATCTTTTGAATCTGGCGCGCTAAAGAGTTCCCGCCGAGCCAAGGTTATAAAATTCCTTAGTCAAACAAAGTTGGAACAGCAATGTCTTTCTATCCCAAGACGATACTCTACCCAAATGTTTTTACTCACATCTCAAATAAGTTTTCTTTGCATTGTTTATATAAGGGATTAAGTTAGTAGAGTATAGGAGGAGATTGACGAGAAATTGTGTAAATCCTATCTGACAACCTCACCGGGGCAGGAGGCCCTAGGCGAGTAGGGAAGCGTCCTCTCTCTCTCTCTCGCCAGCCATCATGACGTTAACACGTCGTTAAAATTGTTGTCCTTTGCAGGTCAGTATTAAAGCTTCCTAGGTTTAAAATCTACTCAAAATTATCAGTGTTATCACCCTGAAGAGAAGGTTGTCATAATAATCAAGTGAATTATGAATATTTCCCAGTAAAGGTGTGAAATAGTGAAGTAGAATGTGGCCCCAGGGCTTAGCGTCCTCTCTCGCCAGCCATCATGACGTTAACACGTCGTTAAAATTGTTGTCCTTTGCAGGACTCCACCATCACACCTACACAGTGAACACAATTCCCACTATGTATTTTTTAGTAAGGTCAGACCACGGGGTGAATTATGCCCCATCTAAGATATTTTTCTTTGTTGTACAAGGGAACCACGTGGGCCTGTTTTAAGATGAAGAAAGTTTTTACAATGTAATCTTGAAAACAAAAGTCAGTGTAGCAAGGTGGTTATTTCACCCTCATTTCGGAAAACAAGGAGAACACAAGGTTCTTCTCTGAGAGAAGGTTAATTGACCTCTCTCAGGCCCAGTTACCAAATTATAAAATTCTTTCTAGGGTGAATTAAATAGGGAAGGGAGTCAAGGATTATAATTCTTAAAATTGAGAAGAATTGATGTCTCGGAATGAGATAAAGAAATGCCAACCCTGTGTATAATTTTTTTTTCTTTCTCTGTAATGAAAAGATAAGTTTTCTGGTGCCTTATTTCATTATCGGTGTAAATTCAATGTCCAACAAGAAAAAACTAAATTCTATGTAAATAAATAACTTTAGTAAATCAAAGAATTTCGCCCCGTTTTCTGTTACTCCGCTGGTGTTGTAAGGTAAGGTTAGGGAAGAGCTCAACTCTCTTGAAATGTGAATATTAAAACACCTCCTAAGGTACTCATGTGCCTGATTAAGATTCAGTCCACTCTACCAGAAATATAGATTGTTTTATTAGTGCAGTATTTTGGTCACATATCTATATTTCCCTAGTTATAATTATTTTCTTTCGAGTTAACCTAACTTCCCTTAAGGAAGAAATGAAATTCTCCGAGAGTCCTCAAGCTTGAGGTGGTGGCAGCATATTTGGATCTTTTCATGGAAATAATAAAAGGATTAGTGACCATTAAATGTTAGAAATAACCAAACAAAGTAATATCCGAAAATTGCCATGTAAGTCTTGAAACAGTGCCCAAAAAGTGCCACGGGCACCACATAAGTTGTTTTCTTTGGAGTATATATCAAAATTCAAAGAAAATAAATAACCCACTTAAAGGTTGTTGTATTATCTCCTTTGTTTCTGGTATTCATCACCATTATTATACAATTTTAAGCCTACACTAGTATTTCTGAAACGTTTCTCCACCACTTAATATCTTTCTCGTATATATACATTGTTTTATTGGAGGTACAGGAAGTCCTCGTTTTACGATAGCTATGCGTTCCTTGAAACCCTATCATAAACCGAAATAGTGTATACCGAACCTATTTTTGCATGTATTAGAGAGGGATGCGTTCCAGCACATTGTCAAAATCAGATACATACATAAAGACATACCTTAGTGTAAAAATAAACAAATTGGATAAAGAAAATAAAGAAAAATAATTTAATTATGCAATCATTACGTAATTCGTCGTTTAATGGAAGTAAAT
The DNA here is from genome assembly GCA_036785275.1 of Cancer borealis. Lineage (NCBI taxonomy): Eukaryota > Metazoa > Arthropoda > Malacostraca > Decapoda > Cancridae > Cancer > Cancer borealis. The sequence continues at coordinate 13,432 of JAXIVD010001237.1, read as the reverse complement.
CACGAGCACAATGTTTCACTGTGTTTGTAATGGTGGCGTGGGAATGATTAGTTGTCGGAGTTGGCCGCATGTAGCGTAGCGTCGTGGTGGCGCTGCATGCACCATCACGCCGATTTGGCCACGCCCAAATCGCCACGCCGATTTTGGCGCCTTTTTTTAATATCGTAACTGCGAATCAAGTATCGTAAATAAAAAAAAAAGGTACTAATTGGCTAGTATCGTATCTGCGAATTTAACGTAAATCGAACTATCGTATAGCGAGAACTTCCTGTATATATCAATAAAAGATTCCGAGAAGAAGCTGCTGTTAAATATCTCCTTTGTTTCTGGTATTCATCAGCCCTATTATACAATTTTGTGCCTACAGCAACATTTCTACAACGTATCTCCACCGCTTACTATCTTTCTCGTATATATACACTATTTTATTGGAGGTATATATCAATATTAACTTCTGAGAAAAGGCTGGCTCAGGCTGGTGCAAAAAACCCGCGAAGGTGCGAACGAGGGGTCTCCTATAACCCACCTCCAGAAACAGATTCGACAGATTCATGAATTTGTTACAGATCACAGATTAAGATAGTAAATAGAACACGATTTCGCAGCTAAGCCCCGCCCAGAGCGGCCAAGCTCCGCCTAGATTAAGTGATCTGAAACGGATTCACGCAAATAAAAGAGGCCTTACATGTAGCTACTGTATATCAATAACAATATAATTTATTTTCATGGGAACGGATTAATCATTTTCCTTTTATTTCTTATGGGAAGAATTTGTTTGGTATAAATCCAGGGATCTGGAACGGACTAAGGGCTGATACAGAGGTACCACTGTATATATATATATATATATATATATATATATATATATATATATATATATATATATATATATATATATATATATTATATATATATATATATATATATATATATATATATATATATATATATATATATATATATATAAGTCCAGGGATCTGGAACGGATTAAGGACTGATACCGAGGTACCACTGTATATATATATATATATATATATATATATATATATATATATATATATATATATATATATGTATATATGTATGTTATAGCTGGCAGGAAAGGAAGACGAATCATGCAACATGAAAAAATTGCATGGAATTTTTTTTACAGTAAAGACAGGACTAGCACTACTGTCACTACCATAACTTCCTGGCAAATGATGTCAGGCCACTAGCGACGTCTTCAGAATCTACATTTCATAAGATAGGTACATCAGGAGAAACTTACTCAAGTTTGCTACATTAATAGATAGTATTTTGGTTGTGGATTGGTTTCTAGATATTTGTCAAGTCTGTTTTTACCTGCGGCGTAGCCGTCAGGTCAATGACTCGTGAAAATTTTCTTCATGTAAAAAGTAGCTGGGGAATGGTGATAGAGACCCTAAAACCATGAAATATAAGATTATTGAGGTCGCTGAACTCAAATCCGAAGTCAAAATTATTGATTGATGCGGCACCTGGTGGCCACTTTAGTAACTATTCTACAATAACCATGAACAGCCGCAGGTCATTGGGGGCATTCCCCTCTAGTTGAAAGTAGTAATTGTTTTACTGTTGACGACACAGGCGGGCAGGGAGTTCTAAACGAAAAAGAAGTGCTTGGCTTCGTTTGATGATATTCTGCTACCAGTAATCTTAAAACTGCTATGTCTCCTTGTTATTTTTGATCGATCAAAAGTATGGTAATCGTCAGCATTGATATTATCAAATCCTTGGATTATCTTGAACATAGACTACTACCACACTCGAAATCTGGCCTTTTGCAAACCGGTCCTACGGCAGATTTTTAGAAAAATCAAATAAAATACTTAGAATTAAGATAGGAACCTAAAATAAAAAGCAAACACTTCAGAGTGATGTAAAGAATATGTTTATAAGCAACAAAAACAAATTAGTCAACATACGTCATCGCTGGGCGACAATTATTGAATCCTAAGAAACCAAGAAAAACACAAAATTTGCAATAATTTCCAGGAATATTTTAATTTCAATCTGAAAACACTTACATGCATAGCCCATGTAGTCTATATTAATATGCAATACCATAGAATACACCATACGTGACTGTGCACTCGAAATCGGGTCTTTCGCAAATGGGTGCTGAGCCGATTTTTTGTGTTTTATTTGAATAAAATACTTAAAATCATCATAGAAACCTCAAACAAAAAGCAAACACCTCAGAGTGATATGAAGAATATGTTTATGAGCAACAAAAACAAATTAGTCAACATACGTCACCGGTGGGCGACAATTATTAAATCCTGACACCAATAAAAACACAAAATTTGCAATAATTTCCAGGAATATTGGAATTTCAATCTGAAAACACTTGCATGCATAGCCCATGTAGTCTATATTAATATGCAATATCATAGAATACACCATACGTGACTGTGCACTCGAAATCGGGTCTTTCGCAAATGGGTGCTGAGGCGATTTTTTGTTTGTTTTATTTGAATAAAATACTTAAAATCATCATAGAAACCTCAAACAAAAAGCAAACACCTCAGAGTGATATGAAGAATATGTTTATGGGCAACAAAAACAAATTAGTCAACATACGTCACCGGTGGGCGACAATTATTAAATCCTGACACCAATAAAAACACCATATTTTCAATAATTTCACCCAAGGACATCCTGACCAGGTACCCCGAGAAGTGCCTTGTAGCTGCCGCAAGCAGGTCTTCTGGTGGTTCAGGGTCCAGGTCAGAGAGCTCTCCAATCAACATCTGAACCAGCCGAGTGTCCTCCATGACCAGCTGCTCCCTGGCGGTCTGCATCTCCTCTGCCACCTCCTCTAAGGTGTATCGAGAAAGACACACCAGGTTGACACGCCTGACGATGGCCTCACTCTCAAAGAATTGGCGTACTTGCGTCCAGAGAGACACAAGTCACTGTCTTGCAGGGGGAGAAATATCTTTGTTGCACAGAAAAAAAAACACTGTCTGCAGTAGCAGTAAGTATAATCTCAGACACGAATCACTGGCTTGTAAGACGCAGTCATTATCTCCCCCATCACCTATTTTTTCTGCCCCTGGAGCTTCTGCCTTTTCATTTGGTCATGGCTTCTAGTATCCATCACACAGTCGCCGGTGGCCTGGCGTTTGGAGGGCAACTTGGCGTGAACATCAGAATTTGTGTCCCTGCACAAGTTGGAGCCAAAACCATTGAAAAGGTTGCAGCCCACGACGGGGAGAATCTTGGTGATTACATTGTGCCCATTACAGCACTGTGCCACCTCAAACTCTGGGAAGTTCCTGGCCAAGGCAACAAGGATCTGCGGGAATGTATCCTTATGGTTGTCACAACCAAAAAAACCAGAAATAAAATGTGAATGTTAGCACATTACAAGTGAACACAAAATTATACAAATAAAAATAAATAACCATCCGAAAAAAAAAAATCAGAAGTACAATTAAATTTATAAATTAATGAATTAATTCCTATAGTTATATTACCTACTAGTCTGTAGCATGTATTCGTTCGAAGAATGTAAAAAAAAAAAAAAAAACCTAATGCATGTGTGTAAGCACTCACACAGTAAGTTAATGGTATTTAAACATATCAAATATGTATGTATGTATGTATGTACCGATGCTGTTTACCCCATCAAAGAAAATAAATAATAATGGTACTGTTAAACATCAACATTTACCAGGCAAGAAAACAACATAAATGAATTATTAAAGGAAATCCTGAGAAGAATCAAATGTGAATATTTTAACTGGATGAAGACAACCAGAAAATACTTAGACTGCACCAAGTTAACATATAACAACATTGATAAGTTGCAAACTATCCTACTTTATTACCCATGTGTGTGTGTGGCGGGGGGCTGCCTGGTGGGTGGGATGAGTAGGTAGCTAGATTCGAATTTTGAATTAACGGAATTCTACGTTCAATTTCTACGGAGTTTTATATGAATTTAGTACTGAAATGCTCCTAAAATCTTATAAATCAGACATTACATTAACCAAATGTTGCATAGTTACTGCTAAAACGAGTCCGGTATCCAGCTAATAGCTACAGTAGTACGTCCGTCTGGTTCCACTGGCGTTGAATGACTGACTGACAGCCAACGGACGTCTCACCGTCACACACTCAGCTCAGTTTCTCAGCTACGCGCCACGAATTGTTGTGAAAAATTCATTCCCAAGCCGATATAACGATAATATGACATTTGATCACAATCAAATCATATTCAGGAATGGTGATTTCACAATATGTGATGTTTTATTTCAGAAATTATTGCGATTTTGCCAGAAATTTTTACTATAAACAATATGCTTTATACACAACTCCCACACGATTTGCACTCAAACTTTTAATCTTTATGTTAATTTCCTATTTGCAAAAGTTGTAAAATCATTTTTTAGGTTCAGCCATGGTTCAGCAATCATTACTGATTGTAAAGACATGAAATACAATGTCCTAAGTAGAATATGAACTGATACATGAAGTATTATCTGTCATCACTCATAGCAGCGGAATCTATAGGACCGAAATGTAATATCGTCTGTCAGCGATTGTCGCGAGTGTCCAGTCAAGTATGGTGTAGTCTATGTCTTGAACAATTCTATTAAATCCCCTTGCATCCTTCGTTTAGATAGGCTGAATAAGTTAAGTTCTTTAAGTCTTTCTTCATAAGGTTTATTTTTCAAATAATTTTTTGTTATCCTTCGCTGGACTTTTTTTCCAGTTTGTCAATGTCTTTTCTGTAATATCGGGACCAAAACTGTACGCAGTACTCAAGATGGGATCGAACTAGTGAATTATGAAGTTATAATATGACTTTTTCTGATTTATTTTCAAAAGTACGCCCAATGAAGCTGACCAATTTGTTAGCAATTTTAACTCTCTCTGAGCAGTGCTACCTTGGTTTTAAATCGTTTGATATTGTAATTCCTAGATCTTTTTCCTTATTCATTGTAGAAAGCAGTTTTCCATTCATTGAATACTGAACATGATCATTGTTTCTTCCGATGTGTAGTACCTTGCATTATATAATGCATAATCTAGGTCTGATTGTAAGACTTCTCTGTCAATAGTCGTAGTCGTACTGGCAATTTTCGTATCGTCAGCGAATTTTGATATTTTGCAAGTGATCCCATCGTCTATGTCAATAACATATATCAAGAACAAGACAGGACCATGTACTGGTCCCTGAGTTACGCCACTTTTTACGTTTAACCATTGAGAGGAAACACCATTTGAAACTACTCTCTGTTTATGTTCAAAGAGCCAGTCCTGAAGCCAATTGTAAATTCTGCCAGAGATAACGTGGGTCATTAGTTTATTAAACAATCGTTGATGGGGTACTTTGTCAAAAGACTTTTGAAATTCCAGATATATGACATCTACTGCTCTGCTTTCATCGTACGTCCATTAATTTACATACAACTGACATCAGACTGATTGGCCGATAATTTCTGGGTTGTGACTGGTCTCCCTTTTTGAAGATTGGTGTTACATTTGCACATTTCCAATCTGATGGAACTTTGCCATTTCTTAAAGATTTATTGAATAAGATTGCAAGCGGTTTACTCATCTGGTGTTTTACCTCTTTCAAGATTCTCGGGGAAATTTTGTCTGGCCCAGGGGTTTTGTTTGCTTTCATTTTTTCAATTTTTTGCAAAACGTCAATTTTTACGATGAGTATATAATTTAAGATATTTTCGGTTCTACTAGCCTCAAGTGGCTGAAACAAATGAAAAATTTTCTTCTATAAATACGGATGTAAAAAAGTTATGTAGGATTTTAGCCATTTCGTTTTTGCTCTTTGTGTGGTTTCCATGTCCTTTAGCAAATGGACCAATATTACAGGTATGGGCTTTTTTACTTCTAACAAAACTATAAAATTCTTTAGAAATAGATTTACATGATTCTGCTATATATTCTTCAAGGTTTTCTTGCTACGCTTTATCAATCTCTTTGTTTTGCAATGAATTCTGTCCAATTCCACTTTGTCAGCTTAGTTTTTAGTTGATATATATTTATTGTACGCATGTTTTTTGAGAGGATGTTTTTATCTTGTCGTTCCACCATTTTGGTTTGTTCTTCATTGCTGAACATCTGTTACGATACGGTATACATACGCTTATAGCTTCATTAAGTTTTGTAGTAAAGGCCTCCCATGATTTATCAATTGCTGACTCAGACAGCAATTCATTCCATCAGTGTCTTCTAAAACTGTTCGCAGTCTGATGAAATTCACCCTTTGGTAATTTGGTACCTTTTCCTTACCGACTTTTACTTTCATTTCCTTCATCTTCAAATTGAAAGTGATTATCCGATAATCACTAGAACTGAAAACTGGGCCGACATTTACGTTGCTGACTAGATTTTCACTTATTGAATAAATGAAATCAAGAGTATTATAGTTTCGCATCAGTTCTTGAATGTGTTGGTGTAATTCACACTCTAATAAGTTTGTGTACAGATCGTGTGCTGTATGAAGTCTTAATGGATTTCCCCATCTCGTTACTGGCAAGTTAAAATCTCCCATAATAATTGTCTCGCATTTGCTAATTGTTTCAACGATTGATTCAAATAGCAAACGGTCACTTTCGGAGGGGTGCCTCAGTGGTCTGTAGATAAATCCAAGTGTTTTTCTACTGAGTTATTCTTTGATTTGATAGATACCGTGTCCACACCGTTGATGGGTTCTGTTTTAATGGAGATCGGATGGAGTGAGCTGTGAACATATAGGATTACACCTCCGCCAATTTTGTTCTCTCTTTCACAGCTAAGGATTACATAACCAGGCAACTCAAATTCTGCAATTTAATCTCTGCGGTGGCATTACACGGAGTAACTACGACGCCATTGCTGCTCTCGTCCCCTCGGCATTTTTTGACCTATAAAGAAAAATTTGGTCACTGAAAAGTCTGCCCTAGCGTACAGCCCCAACACCGTTAAGGTACAATCCATCGTACTGAGAAAAAGTGATTTATTATAAAAGTCATCCCACAGGTTGACAAAGTCAACACCTTCTTGTGATCAGAGAGAATCAAGTCTGTTATTAATGGTGCATGTCTTGCTGTAGAAACTCCTGTCAGCACCCATTCTGGGAAGAATGCCTGAAATAACATTCTTATTAGTCTTTGTCCTGAGCTGGCAGATCATCTTCCTGTACTTCTCCAGCAACTCCTTAGGTCTTGAGGATGACACATCGTTCATTCCTGCGTGGATGATAAAAATAATTTTATCATCTGCGTTGCTGGTGTCGTCAAGCCTGGCTCCCGAAATACAGTAACGCTTTCTATTATTTAAGGCCACTGAACTCAATCATCCACATAGGATGGAGTACCACCGGTCTCGTTTTTCCAATCTCCTCCTGAGTTGAACCGAGCACCTGGTAATTGTTAAAAGTTTTCTGAGTTAATGGTTTCCTAGTGCTTCCAAGAACACCACCTCTAGGAACTCTCCAAGAGTAAGAGGAGGAGGAGGAGGAGGAGGAGGAATCCCACATCTGAAGCTTTAGGATGTTGAGTTCTTTAAAGGAGATGGAAGGAGGGAGAGAAAGACGAATGGTGGAGTGAAAGGGAGAGAGAGAGAGAGAGAGAGAGAGAGAGAGAGAGAGAGAGAGAGAGAGAGAGAGAGAGAGAGAGAGAGAGAGAGAGAGAGAGAGAGAGAGAGAGAGAGAGCTGACGTCATTATAACAAGGCTGCTCAACAAAAGCGCATAGTTCCGTCACAGCAAGTTTTGAATTTTTCGCAGCCTTTGAATATAAGTGCCGCACCGGTACTACCCGCACCCTTGGAATTTTACACCCTTGGAGGGAGCACTGTTATGAGATTATGGTTTTATCTATTCCAATATTGTTTAGGATGTGAAGGTGATGCACCCGTCGGTTACACTTCCTGTAGACTAATTTTGTGTTGCTACTCCCTGATAATTTGTTGTCAATCATGAGTCCTAGATATTTATACTCATTGACTCTATCTACAGATTGAGATTTTATTTTGAATTAAGTTGGAGAATTCCGGTTATTCATGAAGTCGATGAGCCTCTCCTTCGTTTTGGAAACATTAAAATTTTGAAAATTCCTGTCACACCAGAAACAAACTGATTCACCTAGTTGAGATAGTCACTGTTGTCATCATTGCGTATTTTCCCAACTATAGCAGTGTCATCCACATACTTCATAATTGTAACATTTCTGAAGTTACTTTGACAGTTATCTGTGTATCTGTATTGTTACGCCCTCCCCGCCTGTCACACCGGTGTAGCCTCCCGCCTGCGGCAGGTAAGAAGGCGTCGGGGAGTAGCACACAGCTCAACACGCAGGGACGGCTAGAGCGTGCTGCAGCGAGCCGTAGAAGGCCTCCTCTGGCGACCACAGCTGGGGTAATGGGGAAGGAACGGACACACCGGAGATGCCTTGCCAGAACACAGCGTTTATTTAGGTTACACATGGCACGAGAGGAACAGTCACAAGGGGCACAACAAGTCACTTTCTCTCGACACAAAATCCAGCTTGTTGTGGCAGGTGGAGGGGAAAGATAATGCGAGGGGTTTGGATGTCCAGCCTTGACTAACTCACCCAGTGCAACTACCTCGCCACCTCACCTCCAAACACACACGCACACACACATGAACCTGGACCAAGCAACCGAACCACTCCAAACAACACACACAACTAGCACTTCATAACAATACACTCATAAAACACACACACACACACACACACACACACACACACGCACGCACGCACGCACGCACCCACCCACCCACCCACGCACGCACACGCGCACGCGCACGCACACACACACACACACACACACACACACACACACACACACACACACACACACACACACACACACATGAACCTGGACCGAGCAACTGAACCACTCCAAACCACACACACAAATAGCACTTCGTAACACGATCCCCCCTCTAATAACAGCGACCCGCTGTTTACAGCTCAAAAATAAAAACAAAAGCAACTGAACAATTCGCATAGAATAACTCGTCCCTCCACCTCTTACATTAAATTAGAACATCCGGAAATAACAAAGATTCATAGTTCATCCATCAAATTGTCTCCGGCCCATGCAGGGGACCGCCGCCTCCTTCTCGGTCGGTCCATGGCAGACGCAGCAACTGCCGCCTCTTCCCGGGTAGGAGCTGTGACGCCCACTGCTTCGTCTTCCCACAGTGCCGAGACCTCGTCCAAGTCCTCACTTCCCTCCACGCTGGCCCCATCCTCTGCCTCCTCTTGCGGCCTTGTGGCCTCGTGCTCTGCAGAGCGATACGCCATCAGGAGGGTGGGTAGCTTGGCGTCCCAGTCCCTTTGATCCGTGCTGCAGTACTTGGCCATCTCATGGAGGAAGGTGCAGTTAAACCGCTCCACCATGCTGTCTGACTGAGGACATAGCGGAGTAGTGCGTGTCTTTTTTATGCCTAACAGGCAACAGCACTCCTGGAAGACAGCAGATTCAAACTCTCTCCCCTGGTCGGAGTGGAGCTCACCTGGCACGCCAAAACGGGTGAAGAATTGGTCCGCCAGCACGCCAGCTACCGTCGCCACCTCATGGTTAGGGAGCGCATACGTCTCGGGCCACTTGGTAAAATAATCCATCGCCACACAGATGAACCGATTCCCCTGTGTGGTGACAGGAAGCGGCCCGGCATGTCCACAGCGACGCGCTCCATGGGCGCGCCCATCTGGTACAGTTGTAGAGGTGCCCGTGTCCTCCTGGCTGGCCCCTTCTTGGCACAACAGACATATCCCAGGCACGGCACCATTCCTGCACATCTCGCCGCATTCCCACCCAGTAGAAGCATTGTCGCAAGCAGTTTAAGGTCTTCTTTTCTCCCAGGTGGCCGCTTGTGATGCCTCCATGCACCTCTCGGGGCAACTCTTGCCGCAGAGCGCGGGGCACGAGCACCACCCAGTAGCTCACCCGTCCCCGCGCGTCCTCCAAGCGCCGCTGCAGCACGCCGTTCTGCAGGCGCAGCAGTGCCCATTGCTGCCACAGGTGCTTCGTGGCAGGGGCCTCAGCCGCCACCTGCCGCCAGCTGGGCCTCGCCGCGGAGTCCTCCCTCCACTGGATCACAGGGCCCGTATCCACAAAAATTCTTAAAATTGGACTTAAGTTTCACTTAGCGCGAGGAAAATTAAGTGAAACTTAAGATTTGACTTAAGTTTTAATCTTAAGCCTAAGAAGTAGCGCAGTATGAAAAAGTAGCCTAGCAAACATAATTCTTTTTAAACAGCGGAATTCCAGTTTATCAATGAATAAATATTGAATATTACTAGACAAAACATGAAAAGTGATAATATACGTAAGGAATATTGACATTATAAGCTTGCGTCTAAAGTTTAATACGGTTTTTATATTTACCGCGCAAGGCGACACTCTTTCGTTTTTATGTTTACATTATGAGCACTACGCGGTACGCGCCACGTTTAAAGGACAAAACTTGAAGATGAACTCCGCAGACCAAGCTCCTTCCAGCAAAAGGGAGCGCTCTTCCAACTGGAAGGAGGAAGAAACGTTGTTCATGATTGAGATGGTTGGTGTTCACTATGGCTGCATTAAGGGTAAGTTCAGCAGCAATCTTACCTTAAAAGATAAGAAGGCTAGCTGGACAAAAGTGACTGCCCGGCTCAACTCTGCCTTCAACCTGTGCAGAACACAGGTTGAAATTGAAAAGAAATGGCAAAATGTCAAAACCACTGCCCTGAAGAATTCTGCCACAGTGAGACAGGAGTTAAATAAGACAGGTTAATAGCAATGAGAAAGTTGATACCTCCTAAAGAATGTAATTGTAATCTTATCTTGGAAATATTTTGGGAAAACCTTAACCCTCTTGGAAAACAAATTTAAATAATGACCTAACCGAGCAAAGTAGATTGTTGTCCCTCAACTATAATTTTAAAACTAAACCTAACCTCATGGTGCATCCACCCAAGTGATGATATTATTGTTTCACTTTGTATGGAAAACCTGTTTTGTATATCTTACTTATCTATATGATCTCCAAGAGGGTTAAATGTTAGCTTTAATGCATTTCTAAGGTAAGACAAATAGATTCTTTAGTTTTGGAGATATTTGATGGTTAGTTTATGAAATATTAAGCTATTACTGTACTGTGCAAAAAATGAATGGCAACTCTGAATAAAATATACAGTTGGCCACAATCCGACCTTTAAATACTTTTTTATTCCATGGTACAGGTGGTGGTAGTCCTATCAAAATAACATTAGATGCTGTTAGCGAAGCAGTATTACGGGTCTTGGGGGAAGACCAAGTTGTGGTGGACGGTGTTCCCACACAGACCCGTATGGACAGCAGTTACTGGCATGCAAGGTAAGCTGGCCAAACTAATGAAAACAGTTTCAGTAACTACTATTTATGCTTTGTAGCACAATTATACAACATTATATTTATGACTGTTATGACAAAAGTAATGTTGGGAAATGTTCTGTTAGTGGAAAATGTCTACGCTTAACCTCCTATGGCTTGTACCATTATAGTGCTATCTTATGTTAATAGTTGTTATGACCGAAGTAATGAGGCAAATCATTTGTTGGTGATTAGTGTCTAATGCAGGATTGATAGGTTCAACTGGTGTTACTACAGTAAGTCTGATGGTGTTGTTATTGACCACATTTATTATGCTTAAATTAGTGTTTCCATTTGTTGTTTCATGTATAACTCCACCATATTGCAGTAGGGTACTTGATACATCATATGTTTATGCAGTTAAAGCAGAATTTGTTATATTTTAGGAGAGCTGCCGCAGCCGCAGGCACAGCCACCAATATGGTAGCTGGCACGGAGGATGTGGTGCAGTCACAAGAGCCTTCACTGGCTGAGGAGCCAGCCAGTGAGGTTGTTGTGGTTCGCCACATGCAGCCTCCACCCGCCCAACCACTGCCACCTCCAATGATTCCAGCTTCTATCCCTCCTGTCTGCACAACCGGTGCACACGGCTGTACAGGTTTGGCTCTATTCAGCCGGATGTTGGATAAATACGAGCGTGCCTTGGTGGCGTACACCAAGGCAACAGAGGCATACACCCTAGCGCTCAACCAGAATTAGGAGGTAAATAATTAGTATGATGAGTATGCATTTAAATGTATTGAGTACATTTTGACACATAAGCTGCTTGATTATCTAAAGTCATGCAGCAATAAAAATAACAGCAACTTACATAACAACAGTTCAGTGTTTATATGAGTAACCTCGCACACAACACGTACAGTGATATATAATTACAAATCACAAAACTGCACATTTTCCAGCATCACATAACACACAAATGTATCACTACACCATTTCACCCTCTTTCCAATACATCCTTGTCCTGTAAACACTTGTCTGTTTTCCAGTGTCATGCTTGCGGTAATTGGAACACTTCATTCACAGGCTCATTTATTTGCTTTCTGTTTCAGCTGGTCACACAACAAGAGGAGGATGGCATGTGTGCTCCTGCTGGATGGGATGGCCAACACTGCAGCCTTCCTGTGGGGTGTGCATATGAGCACTAAAATATAGTGTAGTACTGATTGTTGTGTTTTATGTTTCCTTTCTTGGAGTCGAGTTATTGCTCCCCACTACAAAAAAACATAAAAAGATATCATTAATGCAACATTCATTAAATAAACTTCACTACAAGCCTGCAAACTGCTTGTGATGAGGCAATGTATGAAAGGCCAAGAGATTAGTTGTTGACGTTATGAAGCCTTATAAAGTAAGGTGTGACAAATGAAAGAGTACCTATATGATCAGGTTAGGGGTGAGTGGAAGATGAAATCTACAACATATGCAGTGCATTAGCTGATTATTTACCGGAAGTGTAGGTTGCAGAACTGCTCTCTGTACTGGGTCCCATTCGCCACACCAGCTGGTAGTTGTACTATAGGAAAGCAAAAAAGCATTTATGAAAAACTATCAAAGTAGTGCCCTACAATATGTAATAGCAATGCGTTATAATCAGATAGTGTTATTGAATATATATATATATATATATATATATATATATATATATATATATATATATATATATATATATATATATATATATATATATATATATATATATATATATATATATATATATATATATATATATATATATATATATATATATATATATATATATATATATATATATATATATATATATATATATATATATATATATATATATATATATATATATATATATATATATATATATATATATATATATATATATATATATATAATATATATAATATATATATATATATATATATATATATATATATATATATATATATATATATATATATATATATATATATATATATATATATATATATATATATATATATATATATATATATATATATAATATATATATATAATATATATATATATATATATAT
>JAXIVD010001236.1:85000-94659 GCA_036785275.1 Cancer borealis | reverse complement strand
GAGAGAGAGAGAGAGAGAGAGAGAGAGAGAGAGAGAGAGAGAGAGAGAGAGAGAGAGAGGAGGGGGGGGGGAGATAGCCGGTTTGTGCTCTTCCTAGGGTTGTTTGTTTGACCTCGTTACTTGTTTGTCTGTTGTACCTCCGCCTCGACCACACCCAAACAAACGTACATTTTTTTCCCTCCACCTTCGAGTCTTTTTCTCTGTAATTCGAATCTGTAATCCATACCAGTAGAATTTGTTTTTTTCAATAATAATTACACTGCATTTTCAAAAGTTTAAATCTACACTAGTTATACATTTGGGTTGATTTACAGCATATATAAAAAGACTCTTGGTGTGGCCGAAGGTAATAGATAATCATGTGTTTTTTACTGAAAGAAGGAATATAAGAGTAGTGTGCAGTGTTTAAAGACGTAGTGAAGTCTTGAAATAACCTGTTACCATCACAGAAACACAACAACACACTCTTGCTTCTCAGACCCAAAACAGCATCGTGTCGCGTATCACAAACTCATTCACAGCACGAAGGCGACAAATCCTTTTAACTCCGTTGGCACCTGGTTCGCCGCGGGATCCAGATAGTGCCACGCTACGCCACCCTCAGCGTCAGTAAAATCCAGGGACACCCCAAGGCGATGTGTACCAACAGACCGACGACGCTGGCGAGAACGTGTCGTCGGCGGAACCTTAGCCAAGAGCAGCGTGTTGACATGTGTGGGTCCGCGGGTGTTGATTACATAACGGCGCCCCGCGGAGACCCCAGGGAGCGGGTGACACGGGGAGGAGGAGGGAAGCGTAGGAAGGGAGTTGAGGGAGTAAGAGGAAAATGAGAACTGTTATAGATGAAGCAGGGAAGGGAGGAGTAATAATGTAAGAGGGAATAAGGAGGATATAATACTAGTGTATGAGAGTGATTGATAGAAGGGTGGAAGGAAAGGGAATGTATACCCGGAGGAAGAAGGAATGAGAGGCTATAAGAGACAGGATAAGATTATTATTACAGCAGATCAGACTTCTTGTAATGGTAGTCTGGAGGTGGAGGAGTTGAACCTGTGATTCTGTGAAGTGTTTCATGCCTCCGTGGCACAATTGGTTAGCGCGTTCGGCTGTTAACCGAAAGGTTGGTGGTTCGAGCCCACCCGGGGGCGTAGCTTTTTGTATCTAATTTATTTATATAAACTCACAATTTAGAACACTGTATTTGTATTTTTCGTGTGTCATGATCATCACCACCTTTATTTTAGCTCGCCCCACACCCCAACACAAACCCCTCACACCCCTCCAACCTGTACCTCATCTCTCCCCTCCATCTCTGTGACCACAACAGACGCGTGTATCACCATCATATTTATTCTCGTAGATAAACTCAGATCTTGCATCCACACGCAGGTCCTTTATATTCCTTTGGAGTGTTGATAGTCTTTAGTTTTGTCCTTGCTGCGTGAGGTTTTAAGGGTGTTAGTGGCGGGGCGTGGAGTGGCGTGGCGTGGGCTGTGTCGTGTCGAGGTGGGTGAGTCGCCTACGGTCTTTCCTGGCTGGATTACGGAGTGTTTCAGGCAGAGACAAAGTGGTTAGTTGCGTGTAGGTAAACTGATCCGTGTTTGTGTGTGTCTGTGTGTTTGTTTTTCATAATTGTTGACTCTTTATTTAGATTTATGTGTATGTATAAATGTATGCATGTAAAAGTTTGTAAATTGATCCGCTCCATAATATTTTTCCACTATTTAATATTCCTTTATTGCAGCATCGATCAAAACTTTTATCTACCTATTTACTGTTCAGCGTCCTTTTCCCTCTTTCTTTTTTCCATTTCCCTCCTTTCCATTCCCTTCATTTCTTCATTCCTCCCTCGCTTATATAATATTAGTGACGCATTACACTGTGGACAAAGGAAAACAACGTCCACTTTTCCCACAAATTAAATTATAACCTCAGGATAATCTCGCCTCGCCTGCTGAGCCTCGCAGGGGGTCGAGGGGGACGAGACCTGACACTCGCACATCATTTCATCCCATCAAGGACAGTTTCACGCCGACATAATCCTCTCTAGCCTGTTATTTTGCTTAGAATAACGAGAAGAGAGATATTTTTACTTATCACAGCAAATAGGAGGCTTTAGTATACCTTGATTATGTTTGTTTTGCGAGAGAAACCACGACTCAAAGCTGAGGATGTCTAAGTCACAAAGAGTACGAGGGTATCAGTCAATCACGCGGCCCAGCGCTCCTCACACCGACCCGTCAATCACAACACAGTGGGCGGTGGTGATGCCCTCGCTCCTCTTAACCCTCTACACCTTTTCCCTCCTCTTCTTCCTCCCTCTTGTCTCTTCCTCTGCCCTTTTCTTTGTTGTCTCTCCCAAAGCCGGAAGGGAAGTCTCCGTGAATCCTGGTTTTCAGTGTGTTTTGATGTCCTTGATTAGTGTACGGGATGTTTTGTGTTGCATTCAAGAAGCCGAGGTGTTGCGTAATGATTATATGTTGTTATGGCTGTGTGTGTGTGTGTGTGTGTGTGTGTGTGTGTGTGTGTGTGTGTGTGTGTGTGTGTGTGTGTGTGTGTCCGTCAAGGGGATGGGTTTTATGAGTCGTAAACAGCACTTAAGGGAGCGTCACGGATGTGTACACAGCAGCTGTATACACACACACACACACACACACACACACACACACACACACACACACACACACACACACACACACACACACACACACATACACACACACACACACACACACACACACACACACACACACACACACACACACACACACACACACACACACACACAGACACACAGGCTCATTAAGTCGGTGTGATCACTCCATCTGACTGCGATTGGTGTCTCCTCGTGATCGCTGGGACTTGCTAATCGAAACTCAATACCGATTTCTCTTTTCTGTTCACTGGCGAGACACTGAATTCAAAGGGCATTCAATCTTGATACTTTAGAGGAAGGTTTGTCCAGCGTTGGTATTCCTACTTGCTGTCATTTTTCATTCATTTTTGCTTCCTCCTGTGTATCGAATAGTGCGATTTTTTTCCCTCTCTATTTTCTCTCCTTTGTTTTCTTTATATATCTAAAGCAGGAATTTTGTTGTCATCATTATTATTATTATTATTATTATTATTATTATTATTATTATTATTATTATTATTATTATTGCTATTATTATTATTATTATCATTGTTTTTATTATTATTACTTTAGATGGTAATAATGCTCCCTTTTGGCACTGTGAACCTTTTTATTTACGTTTTCCATCCTTCCTCTCCGTTCCCTTTGCTACCTCTGTCCCTTACGGTCTCCTGGGGCGCCCTCGCATCAGCAGCGGCGGTCTGGTGCCCCTTATACTGCTAATGACTTGCCCAGGTGAGGTCCCTTGGCAGGTAATGTGGTCCCTTCTCCGCCCCTTGTGTGTGTGTGTGTGTGTGTGTGTGTGTGTGTGTGTGTGTGTGTGTGTGTGTGTGTGTGTGTGTGTGTGTGTGTGTGTGTGTGTGTGTGTGTGTGTGTGTGTGTGTGTGTGTGTGTGTGTGTATGTGTGTGTACGGAGGCATATGGTAAATATCGTGTATTGTACTTGACTTAAAATGTTCATACGAGGATAAGGAGGTCATTTAGGAAGACCAGTGTTAGCTGACGTCATGTTGTGTTAACCTGTATTATTATTTCTAGGTAAGTCTTAGTATTTGTGGACGAAAATATACAGTGGGATAAAAAATACATTCCCTCTGCAACGTGTGAGCACTAAGACCGGTCCAAGATTTGCTTTACTTCTTTAAATAATATAAGTCTACCTGTCCGTACTTACCTGCACATAGAAGCGACACACCTGCTAACGTAACACATTCGCAAATTGACTTCTTCCTCCGATTTCCACATTGATAGAAAAAAAATAAAATGAATACATACTGAACGTCTAGAAAGGATGAAAATACTCTGTCGATATGAGAGAGAAAATCCACAATGACAAGGTTCGTCTGTGAGTCCAGGTTTGCTCAGGGCTGCCTAAAGCGGTCCTTGTGAGCACGCATATGTCAGCCTCCCCGTGACGGCCCCTCCATCCTGCCCCCAGACCTCCTGCCCTGTTGGTCTTGCTGATGCAGGCTGGTTTATTTAGTATAATTCCCAGCTGCCCCGAACTTCCCTGCGCACAGATGAATCTAAGGAGGAGGAGGAGGAGGAGGAGGAGGAGGAGGAGGAGGAGGAGGAGGAGGAGGAGGAGGAGGAGGAGGAGGAGGAGTAGGAGGAGAGGAGTGGATGAAGAAAAAGAAGAGAGAAAATATGAAGAAGAGAAGATTAATTATGATGATGGTGAGGAGGAAGAGAAGGAGAACTAGAAAAATTAAATGAGGAAGAAAATGATGGAAAGACAATAGGAAAATCATACAAAGAAAGCCTGTTTGATGAAAATGAAAATGAAAATGAGGTTGTCTGCCTAATAAGAACTTCTTATCTCTACAGATTTTTACTTTATCACCAGAGAAAGAGGAAAAGGAGATGGAAGAAGGAGTAAAAAAAGGAGGAGTTGATGGTGGAAGCTGTAAAGAAAGAGGAGAGGAGAGAGATATAGAGGACGGAAAAAGAGAAAGAACAAGAAGAAGAAGAATATGGTGTACCAGAAAGTGAAAGAGAAAGAGGAGGAGGAGTCAACAGAGAGGACATTTTTGCAGGCACAGAGAGGCGGGTCTCGAGGGGTTTAGTGTGCCCAGCGAAGATTAATATTGACTCCCTGATATTTTGTCCTCTTTGTCTTCCAGGAACGTCTGCGTTTTCGATGTATTGGGAGAGGCAGCGGCAAGGAGTGGACTGGGAGGTGAGGATCAGGTCAGAAGGCAGGAAGGTTAGTGTCTCTACTCTTTGTCTTTGCTCGAGGATTGGATGGAGTGACTTGAAGTAGACGAACAGTATAGAGATGAATGAAGAAATTTTAGAAAAGTTTCTTCACTCAAATGGTCTAGCAATGGCTGTTGATGATAGTGATGATGATTGTGATGATGTGAAACTCGAGGACGCATATAAGAAAAATAATGATAGATGATGTAATTTTTTTAGAGGAAGAATGGAAAATAAGGTGATTACAGATGTCATTTCTTGGGGGATGTGCATAGGGATGGGGTGCTTTTGGGGTGAAGGTGTGGCGAAAGGATTACCATTTCTCACCCCTTGTATTATCACCTGTCCAACCATGACCCACACTTGTCCATAGGTGTAAGGATGACCTGTGGAAATGGTGTAGGACTTTTCTTTCTTTTTTGCAGTTATTACGTGTATATGTGAGAAATGACGCTTATCAGGTGTCTTTTGTCTTTTTATTATGATTCTCTTGTTCCATCGCGTGTCTAGTTTTTTCGTGTTTTCTTTTATTATCGTTTATATGCTTTTATTGCCCTGATTTTCTCCTTTTACTGTTATCATTGTCTTTGTCACCACCACCACCACCACCACCACCACCACCACCACCACCACACTCCCTCCCTCCTCACCACAATCCTTCCACTCACTCCACTACGCCAAACCCTCCGTCTCACCACTAACCAAACCCCCACCAGATCTACTCTACTCCCCTCCACTACCACCAACACCGTTCCTCTCTCCTTCCCTCCCTCCCTCCCCCCACTCACCAGGCCTGCACCCTTTCCCTCCCTGGGCGGCTTCGTGAGGGCGACAATAAGCACCTTTGTTGACCGCTGCAAGAGGTGTGCTGAGAGGCTCGTCTGTGTGGCCGCGAGTAGTTTGTTTAGGGGGATGATTGCGTTAGTGAGTATATATTCTGTGTTGCCCCGGTGTGAGAGATCAATAAAGGGCGTTTAATTTAGAGTATAATTCTTGTTTTTCCTCTGTTCTCATTGCCCGGACCTGAATGCGAATGGGAGGGTGACTTGTGGTGGTGGTGGCGGTGGTGGTATGTGGGGTAAGGTGTGTGTGTGTGTGTGTGTGTGTGTGTGTGTGTGTGTGTGTGTGTGTGTGTGTGTGTGTGTGTGTGTGTGTGTGTGTGTGTGTGTGTGGTGTGTGTGTGTGTGTGTGTGTGTGTGTGTGTATGTGTGTGTGTGTGTGTGTGTGTGTGTGTGTGTGTGTGTGTGTGTGTGTGTGTGTGTGTGTGTGTGTGTGTGTGTGTATGTGTGTGTGTATAAAGAGAGATAGATAGATAGAGAGAGAGAGAGAGAGAGAGAGAGAGAGAGAGAGAGAGAGAGAGAGAGGAGAGAGAGAGAGAGAGAGAGAGAGAGAGAGAGAGAGAGAGAGAGAGAGAGAGAGAGAGAGAGAGAGAGAGAGAGAGAGAGAGAGAGGTGAATGGTATTTGTTTTACGCTGCATATTCACACCCAAACAATGGTAGTTGACTCCTTTTTTTTTTAACTTCCCATCCACACGCAGTAATCTCGGTAACCCTTTTCTTTTGTAACCATAAATCCCTTTTGTTGGGTGATTACGTTAAAAAAAATTAGTTTAGTTTACGCTTTATGCACTGAGGAAGTTGTGTTCAATCCGTTTAAGAATGATAAAAAAATAATTCGTGTTTCTCATTAACTATAGAGGGAAGACCAAAAACAGAACACCAACACGGAGCATTTTGATCCTTATTTTACGTAATGCAGTTCAATACACAAGAAAATATAAAGAAATTAGGAAAAAGTGTAGATGTGAAAATTTATAATACATGAAAAAAGCCGCGTTTTGTTAAAGAAGAGAACGCAGGCCGTGAAACAAGTCTGCTGAGCTTGATGAACGCGACTCGGGAAAAAGTGCAGCATTAGGAAGATTTACATGACTTGAATAGAGGGAGAGAAAGGAGAAAAGGACATAGAGATGAGAGTGAGTTACGCAGAGCTGGGTGAATGGCCAGCCTTCTGTCGCCGTCAGGGAAAGAAGACTGCAAACAATTACTTGACTGATCGATCAGCGACTGTTGAGTGGAAGGAAGACACGGTGGGAGTCAATCACTCTCACTCTCCGCGACTCACTGATACAACAGCAGCTTGGCGGAGGAACCTTAGAGTTGATGGTGCGAGTGTTATCAGTAAGGAGCAACAGCGTTGTCATGATTCTAGGTTATCAGTGATGTGTGTGTGTGTGTGTGTGTGTGTGTGTGGGTGTGTGTGTGTGTGTGTGTGTGTGTGTGTGTGTGTGTGTGTGTGTGTGTGTGTGTGTGTGTGTGTGTGTGTGTGTGTGTGTGTGTGTATGGTGCATGTATTTGTATGTGTGTGTGAGCGAGCAAGCGCGCGCTCTTTTTCACATTTGACTTGGGTCACTTCTCGTGTTGTCTTCGCGAGAAGGGAAAATGTAAGTGCCGTCCTGGTGTGTGGGGTTGGGTGGTGGGGGGCGGAGGGTAGGGTGCAGCGCGCCTGTCACTCATCCCCCCCTCCGCCCACTCCACCCCTGAGCCAAGACTGTTTACCCGGCCATTGTAACACTGCGAGAAGTGTGTTAAGAGTTATGAGGAAGTGTAGCGTGAGTGAGGGAATGAGTGTAGCGTGCGGTATGTGTACCTGTGTTGTGGGCGGGGCGTGTCAGTGTGTGGGCGGGGCCAGGCGCAGGAGGGTGCCGGGGGCGGCGGGCGCGGCGGGTCAGTATGAGGGACGCCGCGGCCCCATGAACACCACCAACATGGTGTACGGGGTGTGCAACGCCGAGTCAGGCTATCACAGTCAGCCCTACTGCAGCGAGCTGCAACACTACTACGGCCAGTGTCAGAGCCATGAGGCGGTGCAGGGCCAGACCTATATCCCGCCCGCCCTCACGCCCACCGACCACCACAGACCGCAGCACACAAGTCTTCAGGACGCTCATATCCCTTCTTCTTACACGAACCTGGATGACTACAGCAGCGTGTGTTACCCTGGACACCCCACGAGTGGCATGGCGGCCACACAGCACCATGTCTCTCAGGGCTACGACTACACGAGCGCTGTGCAGGCGGCGGCTGTGGGTGGCGGCGTGGGCGGCCAGACGGGCGTCATGTCTCCAGCCGGTGCGGGAGGCTATCCAGGTTACCTCGATCCAGCCGCCCAATACCGACACATGAGCATGGGACTCTACGCCCACCACGAAGGCGTGAGAGATGCCTGTGGGGTGGGCGGCATGATGACTGGGTCTCCCACGCGCTTCCCCACCACCAGCCGCAGCAGTCCGTGCCCACTTACAAGTGGATGCAGGTCAAGAGGAATGTACCCAAGCCAGGTAAGGCGCCCCCGGCGGCTGCCACACTCCATCGCCTCAATTCCCGACATTGCATCCTCTACCTTCATCCTTCTAGGACGGTGCCGAATCAGGGCCGCCCATTCTCCTCACATCTCTACAACATCACCCACACCAGGCACACTCACTCATCTCAGCAGCAACTAATACTTGACATGACCTGTTGGTGTCGAGGTGCAATGCATCGGCAGCAGCGGGTCAGGGCTGCACCGCGCGGGACCTTGGATCATGATATTGTTATCAGAGATTTATTTTTATCTGGGGCGTGTCTCACTTTTTTTCTGCAGTGCGGATCCTTTGTTGTCAGAGGACGATAAAGGAAATGTGTAGAGCAGAAAAGTAAAAGTACATAAATAATCTTAATGGAATACGTTCAAGTTCAGGCAACACAAATTGAATGTCAGCATTATATAGGCCTGGAAAAACAAAAATTATCGCACGCATGTCAGCGGGAAAATAAAAAACACTGAGACTGAAGCAAATAAAAAGAAGTTACAAGAAATTAATGCCAAGTCAAAATGAAAAAATAATAATCACTATAAGCGAATACACAGGTTATTTCAGCATTCATATTTATGCAGAATCACTAAGAAACAGTATTACTTCAAAATTCATACAAACATTAATTCAATTCCAGCGACGCAGTCAAAGAAACTTAGTCAAATAGAAATGTCACACGAGGCCTGATTAGCCGTTTTAATATAACATTATTGAATGAGTAAAATACGACTTTGATTGACTGTCAGCATGCACCGCGCACCCCGATAAGGTACTCCGTGAAATGACAGTTGAGGGAGATAAGCCACCAGATTATCAGTTGCGGGAGAGATTTCCTCACAGACCGCAGGGGAAGTGTTATCAACACCTGGCAGTATGGGCAAGCAGCACGCCGCACGCTGCACGCTGCACGCTGCACGCTACACGTTGCACGCTGCACGCTGCACGCTGCACGTTGCACGCTGCACGCCTGTGTCACGTGTGTGTTGTCGTATCTGTCCTCAACATGCTGTGTGTGAGGCTTTCGTGCAGTGTTCATCGTCTTTGTGCTTCATGAATAATCAAGATAACACTGTTTCAACAATAAATAAGGTTTCTAAAAGTCTCCTTAAACGTAAAGTAATGTTAATTGTTTGCATCCTTCATGCATTCCAATGCTGCATCGTTAGGTTTTACAATAATGGTGTTGTATTGTGCGAGACGTTCACTTTCATATGTTTGTGAAATAACATTAGATTTGTATTAATTGTATGCAAATCATATTTTCAAACTAAAAAGAAACTTTGACTATCATCATAATGTTTCTTTAATTTCTTGTGAATTTTTGTTGCTATTATACTTCAATAGTTTTATTGGTATATTACAAGTCAGTTCCGTAACTCACGTACCAGTGTTTCATTATAATGATATGCGTTGTTGAGTCTTCTTCATTTTCGATTGCTAGTGTTCATTTATTTTTTATTATCCAT